>CAWUFW010008513.1:600000-879513 GCA_963921515.1 Calotriton arnoldi
GGCTATGTGTGCCTGGTATAAAGAGTCAAAGGAGTGGGGCTATCAAAGGGGTGCAGCCAATGTAATTAACGGCGCGGCTGGAAATACAAGTAAACTAAATCTGTGCTTAGCATATAGTACCGTATGGCATTTTGCACCCATACCAGTAATTACACAGCCACTCACTGATTCATAGATCAACACAAACACCCACTCACTCACCCATACAGCCACTCATACACCCACTCAGTCACTAATACAGCCACTGATATATCCACTCATACAACCAATCACACACTGATTTGGTCACCCATAGAGCTACTCATACACCTACTCACTCACCCATACAGTCAATCACACAGCCACTTACTCACCCAAACAGTTACACACACACTCACTCACTTATTCATACAGATACTAACACATACTCACTCACCTCTACAGTCACTAACACAAGCACATACTCACCAACACAACCTCTCGGTCATGATCCTTTGTTCGTCCTTCAAGTATGCTGCATGACCCTCATACCCTTGCTCCAAGTGTGCTGCATGACCCTAATGCACTTGCACAACTATCAATGGCCAATGCCCTCTCCTTGGCAGAAGCGCGCCATTCATGTTAAGGTGGATAGTCTAGTGCTGTGCACTAAGTACATTTGCACATCACGAATGGAGCAAAGTATCATCAATGCCTCTATCAAAAATGTGAGGAGACCAAACAATAAAGGAAGTGACCAAGCAACAAGGAATGATTCATGCCACTTCATTTTATTTCGTTTCCTTATTTATTTATTTTTTGTTTACTTTCATAGCCAGTTCGCGTTGTGCCATATTGTGCTGCATTGAGGCCACCGTACATCACGCTACTGCTATTTAAGCAGCCACATCCAGCTGCTCCTTGTGGATTATTCCAGTAACGACGAGCAGATAGACTTCTTCTTTCATCGCGGCCGCTTCAGCTTCTCGGGTATATTCCTCATTCCTGTTCTCTGGCCTTTCGATGATAAGACTATCCCAGAGACATCGTTTGCAGGTAGGAGATGACAGCTCCTGTATTCAGAGACTTGTTTCTTCGTCAGTGTGTTTGGGCAATTCAGAATTGCGCACGTGAGTATTAAACATGTAGCGTATGCTATAACTAATTAAGGATGTGAAATTACGATAACCAGAATGTTTCCAAAATGGTGCAAAGTATATTCGTGATTATTTTATAAAACTATTTACAGAACAATGCCAGTTCATAATTTCAGATTGAAAGGCGCATAGACTATTACAGATATAAAGGCGCATTTGATAATGTTTAACATAAAGGCCCAACCAAGGAAACCTAATTTCGTTATGACTATAATAATGAAACAAATAAGAGTGGTTAATGCAGGAATATGCATATGTTGATAAATATTCAGAAAAAATACTGTGGATTTGTTGAAACAAGAGTACTCTAATTACCCTGAGTTTGCCGAACCTTGCGACACTTTGAACAATATCCAGGAGAGTATTCTCAAAAACAGTATTTGGAACTATTCCAGAACATGCCTAGTACTGGAAGATAATTAGTGCGATTCATCTAAAAAAACTCTCTGATTTTCTTTCACAGGTAATGGTTATTTATATCACATGTTGTATATATCTATAGATATAGTAAGAGGCCAAAACAGAAACCTAGATCTCAACTGTTGGTTGTTTTCGTTCCAGATCTCCCTCCCCGCAGTACCCTCCCTAATTCCCTTCCCCTCCTCTGGCCACTTTGATCCTCTGGTGTTTTCTACTCAGAGTCAGAGGTGCAGGAAGGTGGGCTTCTTGAGGGTACTTCTCCTGAGGATCTGAACGCTTACGACAGAATAATCTGCCCACGGATAGCGTTCCTCCTGAGCAGTATCGCCAAGATGACCACATTAGAGGACGTATGTAAGATGCTTGGAAGTATGTAGAAAGGCCTAACTGCAGCACGATTAGAGACAGCAACACTGGCTAGTAGAATAGATCAGATACAAACGCATCTCCCAGTTAGTTCTACGACACCCCTTTCAACTGGGGGGTTGCCCACTGGACCTACCGTTTCTGTGACTGTTCCTTCAACAGTACCTCTAGCATCTCCAGAACGGTTCCCAGGAGACCCAACCAAATTCCAAACCTTTTTGACACAAATACAACTACATTTCACGGTAAAGCCTGCATAATTTCCAGATGCGCAATCCCGTATAGCCTTCCTCATTTCGTATCTAAGTGGGGACGCCGCCATGTGGGCCGTGCTGTTGGTTAAATCAGATGATCCTTTGCTCTCCAACTGGCCGGCCTTTAAATTAGAGTTGTAGAGAGTGTTCGATAGACGTACGATTACTGGATCAGCTGACCGAGAACTCTTAGAGCTCAGACAAGGAAATAAACATTTAATTCATTATCTGACACAGTTCAATCGATTAATTTCAGAAACAAATTGGCAAGAGGAAAAAAGAGCAGCACTCTTTTATCAAGGTCTAAAAGATGATCTGAAAAACCTCATAGCTCCTATAGATCTTCAACCTCGTGATTGTGCTGAATTGATAGCTTTGACTCTGTGGTTAGATCATCGCTTGTCAGATAGAAAAGGTGACAAGTAAAGACTAGACTTCAAGCAATCAGTACGTCCTAAAGACAGATTCACTCAATCAAACACTGATAATAGTGAACCTATGGAAATTGGTAAGAAACCCACTTACCCAAGAAGATAAGGATACACGACGTAAGCTGGGCGTGTGTCTATATTGTGGGAAAAAAGGTCGCTTTGTCAAAGAGTGTCCAATTCCACCCAAAGGACATAGACCTACGGATACGCCTTCCCTAAAACAGGAAAACTAAAGAGCTCAAGGAACAAACAGGGGAATTCCTCGAGTACCTCTCACGATTCCTCTGATCAAATCATAGCCAACACTCTTCAAATCTCGGCTCCACATTTAACCTTAAACGTACTATTCTTGATACAGGGTGTTATTGATAAAGAAGCAGTAGTCATGGTGGATTCCGGAGCCACTGGGAATTTTATTGATGTTGCTTTCTGTTCCAAATTACATATACCCATCATTAAGAAAGACAAACCAGAATCTGTACATGCTGTTGATGGTACGGTACTCACGTCAGGTCCTATTACCCATACCACCATTGACATAACCATGGTCTGCTATTCAAATGAAAATAAACATACTGAGAATCTACGCTTTGATCTGATTGACGCACCTCAATTTGGAGTAATTCTGGGAATACCATGGCTTACCGAACACAACCCCACTATAGATTGGGCCAAAAGAAGCATTACCGTTGATTCCGACTGGTGTCATCAGGAAAGTCTTTTCCCGTTGCAGTCTCAAGATCAAGTACTGAAACGAAGGCTGTGACTGGAGTTCATTACATAGCTGACGCTGAACATTCTGTGATTCTGGGCAAATCACTTAATCTCCCCGTGCCTTACAAAAATGAATGTGTCCTCATGTAATGCAACTGGTGTTATGTAAAGCGCTCTGATACCCGATTCGGGTCAAGTTCGCGCTATATAAAACTTTGTAAAATAAAATAAATAAAATAGCTGCAGCAGCGGAACAAGATATCGAATTACCTCCACATCGTGACTACGATTGTGAAATTGAGTTGGTGCCTGGGGCTAAAATACCATGCAGTAGCATATATGCCCTTGCGGAAGTAGAAAACCAACATCTACGTGCTTATTTGGACACATTTCTCAACAATGGATTCATTAGATCTTCCAAATCCCCAGCAGCCTCGCCCCTCTTCTTTGTACCAAAGAGTAATGGCAAACTTCGCATGTGTATCGATTATAGGGCATTGAATAACATCACAGTAAAAAACAGGTATCCTCTACCTCTTATCCCAGTACTTCTCGATCAAGTTCGAACAGCCAAAACGTATACCAAGTTAGATCTAAGGGGGGCATACCACCTGGTACTTATCCGTTCAGGAGATGAATGGAAGACGGCCTTCCGAACTCAGTATGGTCTATTTGAATACTGCGTAATGCTGTTTGGGTTATGCAATGCCCCAGCAGCGTTTCAATTCTTTATAAATGACGTGCTAAGAGAATACTTGGACCGGTTTGTAATCGTCTATATAGACAATATACTTATCTATTCCAACTCACAAACTGACCATGAACTTCATGTAAAAACCATCTTAACCATGCTATGAAAACATGGTCTTTACTGCAAATTACCCAAATGTGAGTTCCATGTCAATCGAATAGAATTTTTAGGTTTCATCATTTCACCTCAAGGCATCACCATGGCAGATCGTAAAGTACAAGCAATTCAAAATTGGCCAGAACCAAAATCAGTAAAAGACATTCAACAATTCTTAGGATTCGCCAATTTTTACTGATGATTTATCCATGAGTTTTCCGCCAGAGCTACTCCATTAACACGATTGTTGCAAAAAGGACTTACATTTCAATGGTCCTCTGAATCAGAGAATGCTTTTCAGGATCTAAAGAAAGCTTTCATGACTGCCCCAGTACTCAAACATCCGGACTTGTCAAAGCCTTTTATTGTCAAAGCCGATGCTTCAAACACTGCTATCGGAGCAATACTGTCACAACGAGAAGAAGTAACCAATCATCTTCATCCAGTAGCGTTTTTATCAAAGAAATATTTACCAGCAGAAAGAAATTACACCGTAGCAGAAAAAGAATTATTGGCCATAAGACTAGCATGCAAAGAATGGCGACATTATCTGCTTGGTGCTAATCACCCCATTACAGTGTACACAGATCATCATAATTTGCAATTTTTACGATGTGCTAAAGCCCTAACTCCTCGACAATTACGATGGACTCTCTTTTTTGCAGAATTTGATTTTCATATAACCTTTAGACCTGGTAGTGCTAATAAGAAAGCGGAATCTCTTTCCCGTTATGAAGAAACATCAAATACTATTCAACAACAGGATGTAAGACCCATGATACCGTGTGACCACATTATTGGGATAACTATGTCTTGACAATTTTTGACCGAAATTAGGAATATCATGCCTCTTCACAAGATACTTTCCTGGCAACAACAAGATAAAAAAAGATCCATGATTGATGGACTTCCATTTCAAGGATGCTTGCTTTACGTCCCAGAAAGGCGATTACAAAAACAAGTACTTCTCTGGTGTCACACTGAACCTCTAGCAGGTCATCCAAGGTGTACAAAAACCTTAGATTTATCAAGTCACAATTTTTGGTGGCCCAGCTGGAAAAAAGACGTCATCACTTATGTAAAAAACTGTGATTCCTGTATAAGGACGAAATCTGATCATTCACCTAAAAGAGGTTATTTACTCCCTTTACCAACACCAACAAATGTTTGGGAAGACATTTCATTAGATTTCATTACTAATTTACCAAAAGACAAAGGAAAACCGTTATTCTAGTAATTGTAGATCGTTTGTCCAAAATGGCACACTTTGTGGCGTGTGATGGATTACCAACGGCAGCTGCTTTAGTTGACATGCTCCTATATCACATTGTACGATTGCATGGTTTACCACGATCAATAACAACCGATCGAGGTTCGCAATTCACATCCAAATTGTGGAAAGAGTGGTGCACAGCCTTGCAAATAAAACACAACCTATCTACAAGTTTCCACCCAGAATCAGATGGACAAACCGAGCGAGTCAATCAAGTGCTGAAACAATACCTTCATTGCTATTTGGCTCACACACAGGCTTCTTGGGTGGATTTGTTGTGGGAAGCTGAGTTTGCCTAGAACAACTTAATGCATACCTCTACCAAAATATCACCATTTTATGCCACCCATGGTTGGAATCCACGAGCATTATCCTTAATGAATCAATTCAACACGCAGGTTCCACATGTAACTTCCAAAGTGCAACACATGAGGAAATTAATACTATTACTTCAACAGAATGTAACCAAAGCGAAGATAACATACAAACAATTTGCAGACAGAAAAAGACGACCAGGTCCCACATATCATTCAGGAGATAAAGTATGGTTGTCTACAAAGAATCTTCACTTTAAAAGAAAATACCCCTTCCATCCACGTTTCATAGGACCTTTTGAGATACTCAAATGCATCAATCCAGTGTCCTTTCAATTACAACTCCCAAGAACAATGAAAGTTCACCCGGTGTTTCATACTTCGTTGCTCAAACCAGCAAGCAATGTGGCACGACCTAAAACCCCCCGTAGTTGTGGGGGATCATCTGGAGTACGAGGCACAAACAATAAAGGGCAGTAAACGTAGGAAAGGGGCACTGTGGTATTTAGTCTCATGGAAAGGTTAAAGACCTGAGGAAGATTCCTGGGAACCTAGAGACGCCATTCATGCTCCACAGTTGATTCGTCAATTTCGCAAGCGCCATCCACTCACGCCTGCTTAAGCGTGTGTCTCTGTTTTTGATGGGGAGGACTGTCATGATCCTTTGTTTGTCTTCCAAGTATACTGCATGACCCTCATACCCTTGCTCCAAGTATGCTGCATGACCCTAATGCCCTTAATGCCCTTGCACAACTATCAATGGCTAATGCCCTCTCCTTGGCAGAAGCGCACGCCGTTCATGTTAAGGTGGATAGTCTAGCGCTGTGCACTAAGTACATTTGCACATATCGAACGGAGCAAAGTATAATAAATGCCTCTATCAAAAATGTGAGGAGACCAAACATTAAAGGAACTAACCAAGCAACAAGGAATAATGCATGCCACTTCATTTTATTTCATTTCTTTCTGGTTTCTGTTCCGTTTCACTCTTTATTTTATTTTTTTACTTTTATAGCCAGTTTGCATTGTGCTGTATTGTGCTGCCCTGAGGCCACCGTACATCACGCTACCGCTATTTAAGCAGCCACACCCAGCCGCTCCCTGCAGATTATTCCAGCAACGACGAGCGGATAGACTTCTTCTTTCAACGCGGCCGCTTCAGCTTCGTGGGTAAGATTCCTCATTCCCGTTCTCTGGCCCTTCGATGATAAGACTATCCAAGAGACATTGGGCCTATTCCGATCTCGGCCGGTAGGGCTCCGAATCGGATTCGGCTTAACCGGATCCGATTCGGAGCCCTGTTTCCCGACCGATCCGTACGCGCGTCCGGACGAGCGAGTACGATGCTGAAATCGCCGACCGACTCGTTCGGGCGTCCCAACCGCTCCGACGACTCGTCCCCGGGTCTAACCGCACCGACCGACTCGCTTGGACACGACTCGCACCGCGCAATGGAGACGTTCCCCGGCCGGGTAAGTACGATGCGCGCCGCGAGCAGTCCGACCGACACGCGCCGTCCGGCTCGAAAGAGCAGTCGGAGCAGTACTTCGGGGGTCCGTGTCGGTCCACCCTGTATGCATAGCCGCGCCAGTCGCACACAGGGGGGACCCATGGGTCCCCCCTACCTGTGCGTGTACGGCGTGAGTCGCTTCGCCACGTACCCGCTGTAGAGGGCGCCCTTGTTCGCCTCGCACCCATTGGGGCCGATTCCGATTCGGGCCGGAAATCTCTCCGACCGAGCCGGACCCGGAGAGATTTCCGACCGAATCGGACCCGTGCAGCCCGACCGAACGAGTACGATGCGTCCGTATGCTATCGTACTCGAGTCGGTCGGACTCCCATTGAAGTCAATGGGAGCCGGTCGTACTAACGCGTACGTGGGCTCCCATTGCCTCAATGGGTGCGAGGCGAACAAGGGCGCCCCTACAGCGGGTACGCGGCAAAGCGACTCCCGCCGTACACGCACAGGTAGGGGGACCCATGGGTCCCCCTGTGTGTGACTTGCGCGGCTACGCATACAGGGGGTCCGACACGGACTCCTCGAGTACGGCTCCGACTGCTCTTTCGAGCCGGACGGCGCGTGTGGGTCGGACTGCTCGCGGCACGCATCGTACTTACCCGGCCGGGGAACGTCTCCATTGCGCGGTGCGAGTCGTGTCCGAGCGAGTCGGTCGGTGCGGTTCGACCCGGGGACGAGTCGGTTGGAGCGGTTGTGACGCCTGAACGAGTCGGTCGGTGATTTCGCATTGTACTCGCTCGTCCGGACGCGTGTACGGATCGGTCGGGAAATAGGGCTCCGAATCGGATCCGGTTAAGCCGAATCCGATTCGGAGCCCTACCGGCCGAGATAGGAATCGGCCCCTAAGTAGTACATTATTTCATGCATGTACCATTATCACAAAAAAATAAGGGGCTTATTTATGAAAAGTGACGCATCGCTGCGTGAAAACAGCGATGCGTCACTTTTCACTGCGCTCTCCCTGCGACACCAATGATGCATCATATTTACAGTATGACGCATCATGTCGCAAGGAGTTACAGAAACGTCAGTATTTCTGACGTATCTGTAGGCGCAAAAGTGACGCATTGCTGGGGTGTGTCACAAAAGTGACGCAACTCCAGCAATGTGTACTTTTACATGGGCAAGTCCCATGTTGTTAGAGCCTGCGTCAGTCTTACGCCTGCCATGAGGCAGGCGTAAGATTTTGACGCATTAGCGTCCAGGAAATGGCGCAGTGAAATCTTATAGATTTCACTGCATCACTTCTACGACTCTTTGTTGCGTCAAAACGCCCCCCTTGCATACATTATACCTGGCGCAGGTATAATGTTGCGCAGGGGGTTTACAAAGTGACGCATCTACCTAGATGCGTCACTTTGTAAATATGACGCAACCAGGCGCATTTTTTACGCCACTGGTGCGTCAAAAAAAGTGACGCACCGGCGGCGCAAAAGTGACGCAAGGGCTCATAAATAAGCACCTAAGTATTCTCTGTCTCAGGGATGTAGTGGTCACCATACATGTAGGGGTGATTTGTCTCTTACTGGATTGCTTAGTACGCCACTGCCTCTATTATTGGTAATGCCTGCTCTTTCCGATCTGTATAATATTATGGTCTACTGTCAAGTTTAAATCTTCCTGTAACTCCACTTTTCAGTGTTCAGCCTCTGTCAGTGACCTGGAGATGAATGCAAAAAAGTCAGTCTTGGAACCTTTCGGATCATAATTACATTTTTGTATGGTGCAGACCCTTTGTAGCTCAAGTGTGGTGTATGAGTATTTCTGTTGTGCACTAATTCACCCACCCAATCTCTTCTTAACTTGTCCACTTCCCCGGGAGAAAAATGCATCTCTGTTAATAGGGTTATGCCTGCTCCATTGGTGGCCAAAAAGGAAAGAGTCTTTTTTGTTTTCAGGTAGTGTGGCAGTTCATTTAGATTACGGGATAGCATTGATTGAGGAAACTATTTCTAAAGTACACAACTACTCCTAGAAGTGTTGCGGTGCTGGGAAAGAGACAACTAACAAAACCCAAATCAATACACGAAACCAAAGAGCTAGGTTTTGAGAACCTTACAAAACCGATGTTCATTATTGGGTCTATGCATCTGAAGTGGAACATAATTTCAAACTTGTGCTACCAGGAAAGAAAAGGATGAATTCTCTTGCTTGGTGCTTTTCTTTTTTGGAATATACACAAACACCACCTTTGCAGAACGAAGTTCACAAAAAGGATGATACTGGATGAATCTGTTGGTTAACTACTTGGGACCAAAGCCATAAAAGGCTCGATGAGCCAGAACTAAAGTTATAAACGGTATCCTTTTCTTGAGCAGAAGCCAATGAAGCTCCCTTAGATATGGAGAGATAGGGGTACTTTCAAGGAATATTTAACAGTAGACACCCATCTGCGTTCTGTACTGCCTGTATCCGCTTCATAAAGTGGCTCGGTAAGTCGAGTTACAGCATGTTGGCATAGTCTAATATTGATATGATCAAAGCATGAGCCACAGTTTCCCAAGAAAGAATTGGCAAGCAAAAAAGACATTTCTTGAGAGACTGCAGCAATGCAAAACATGATGCCACCTGTGGCTCTAAAGAAAGCTGCTGGTTGAGCTTGATTCCCAGGTTTCTAGCCACTAGGACAGGTGGAAAGAGATGTGGCATTGAAGCTGGTCTTAGTCCTTCCCCCACAACAAAGAGGGTAGGGGGAACCAAACAGCAACATCTCTGGCTTAGCAGAATTGCATTGGAGGTTGCTAGCACACGTCCAATTGAAAGCAGACCCCAGACATCTTTTAAAATACTCCTGGGTGGCTGAGGCCTCATTTTCAAAAGATAGGAACAGCTGTGTGTCATCCACATAAGAAACTATCTTCATATCAAATTACTCCCCAAAAGAGGACAAATATATATTAAATAAACTGAGGCTCAGAGTTGAACCCTGAGGCACCCCGAGCTTGAGAGCCTTGGTGTCAGATGAATAGGAAGGCATCCACACAGCCTAACCACAATTTTCTAAGAAGGATCGAATCCATGCAAACACCAAACCCAACTCCAAAATCTGTCAGTCGCTGTAGAATAATGGGGTGGGACACTGTGCAAAATGCCAGTGAAAGATGTAATAAAATAAATCAAGGCAGCATTTTTACCTTGATCTAAATTCAGCTTGATGGAATCGACAACCGCCAGAAATGCTGTCTCTATACTCTGGTTAGGTAGGAATACTCACTTAGATAATTGCCCAACTGTGCCCAATCTGCTCTTGTTTTAAAAAAAAAAAATGTAATCACTTTCACCTGTTTCCAGCTTTCTGGAACCATCGCCAACCAAAGAGCATTGACAACCTTAATTGCAAAATTGAGAGGGGACAGGAATCAGAGGGGGAGCCCAATTTACAACTCAAAATAGCTTTCTTGAACTCTTCCGGTGAGACTGGGTTAAACTGTAGGCCCTTGGAGGCCCCTGTCCAACCTTGATAGCCTGACATTATCCCAGATACAGAAATCGCTGAAGTAGTCTCTAGATGAATCAAGATTGTAACTATTTTTTCTTTGAAAGACTCACGTAGCTTATCACACAATTAAAAAAAGGACCAAATGGGCTACATACAGGCACTTGGATGAAGGGAATTCCTAACAGTTATAAAAATGTCATGTGATCTATTTGAATCAGCAGAAATGTTGTCCTCAAGGTGAACAGCTTATGCTGACTTGATCACTGCATGACACACTCTGAGGGCCTTTTTTTGTAACCAGCCATAACATCAGGCAAGTATTGTCTCCTCCACAGTCTCTCAAGTTTCTTACAATGCTTTATATATGCTGCTAGGGCATAGGCAAACCATGGCACTGAAGGGCTGAATCTCTGATTGGAAACTGATTTTAGAGATGCCACTTTTACAGACATTGACTGTAGCCAATTGTCTGCTGTTTCTACTTTTCTTACTATGTCCCTGCAGAGCTCTGGCACAGAGTTGGTCAGCAGGTTTTCAAAATATATAGGTTTAATTTTGCTCCAGGTGTGGTAGGAAGCTGAATGAACAATGTCATTCCTTATCAAATTGCCCTCTACACACTTAGAAAAATGAATCAATGTGTGATCAAACAATGTAACAGCCAACGGGTCTTCTGTAAATAGAGTACTATTAAAGAATATGAGATCAATAATATGTACTATCTGATGAGTGAGGGTCGAATCCCATTAAACCAACTTCAGAAATGCCAACTTCTAGTAGTAGTGTGATGGAAAAAAGATCAATGACATTCTCTATATGTAAATTAAAATCTCCTATTAGACTAAAATTGGAGTATTGGAGGGTTAGCTGAGCAGGAGCCTCAACTAAAAAAAATTATAATCTCCAGCATAACCTGTAGGATGTTAAACCAGTGGCCCCACCAAGGACAACTGAGAAGAACTGAAATACAAATCCCAGAGCTTCTGGCTCTTTATGATCTGGTTGACCAAATGCCGAACATTTGCAATCTTTGCTAAAAGCGATGGCAACTCTTCCTGGTCTTTATTCTGCTCTATCTACAGTCACACAAGCGAGCTCAATATCTGGTGACGATGAGTCATTCAGTCAAGTTTCTGTCAGGAAAAAAATATCCAACTGAGCTCCAACTTGTGAGCTGCATGGGAATACAGCCAACTGCCTGACTCACTTCACCTACCAAAAAGAGCCCCTTCAAAAGGAAGTGAAGCCGAACAAAATTAACAAACCAGCAGGCCACAGCAGTTTCCCACTGAAAGCTTATTCCTGCAGATCGGCTGAATTGTGTAACTCCTGAGAAAATAGGTATAAGTAGAGCCATAAGCAGCTTAACATGAGCAGTGGGGCTGGCCATGGAATGGACGCGGACGGGCACAGACAGGCTTGCCATGGCCGTCATTTTAAGGGGAGTGCTCATGACACTCCTATGTCAACTAGAGTGCAGTCGACCCTAATATGGTGCTCCTAGTCAGTCCAGAGGACGAAATATGGCTGCCCTAATCAGTGTTCTCTCTGCAAACTGAAGAAGCAGACTGGAGAGCAGCTGAGGAGAAACAAAGGGTAGTGCATTGGAGAGAGTAGTAGAATGTGGATTGAATTGAGTCAGAGTGGAGTTATAGGATATATTGCACGAGGTATAGGGTGCGATATAGGGTAGTGCATTTGACAATGCTGAATGAGAAGTAAAGTAATAAATAGAAAGATGCATAAGTCCATGGAAGGTATACATGTGTAAGGAAGGTAATATATGTAGAGTTGTAATTAATAAACTCACACTTTCAAGTGCTAAAGTTAATTTATTTGTTTTTATAATTTTTTTTGTAATTTAATAGTGAATCAATTGTAGATAAATAGTTATGATATGATAAAAGATGTATTTATTAATGCAGTCACTTATATACATGTTAAACATAGAATGATATAACCATAAGTAACATGTCCATTTGTTAAGCAGAAGTAATGAATATCTATATATTTAAAAACATAATTGTTATACACGTTTATACAAAGCAATACACATATGTAGGTACACATCTATAGTCCAAATAAATGCTTATACACAGAGGGATATGCTGTATATTTATGTTTGAGTATGGTGGTTATGTGGGGAAGAATCAACTTTTGAGTAGTCTTCTGAAGTTAAGGAAGTCATCTGTGGATCTTATGTTTGGGTGTAAAGAGTTATATATTTTGGCTGCTTGAACAGAGAAGGATGTGACACCTTTGGTTTTTTTCTTGTACGGTGGGATTTTGAAGTGAGGTGCCAATCTAGAGCGGAGGTTCCTTTGTTGAATGTATTTGGTGATTTGATAACAGATGAAGAGAGGTCCTGTTCCATGTATTGCTTTGTGGGTGATACAAAGCAGCTTGAATGAGGATCTTCTGGCAACCTGTAACCAATGTAAGGCTTTCAAG
The DNA here is from genome assembly GCA_963921515.1 of Calotriton arnoldi. Lineage (NCBI taxonomy): Eukaryota > Metazoa > Chordata > Amphibia > Caudata > Salamandridae > Calotriton > Calotriton arnoldi. The sequence continues at coordinate 613,144 of CAWUFW010008513.1, forward strand.
GCCAGGGAGATGTGGGCTTGTGCCTTTCTATGTAAGAGCAGTCTGACAGCAGAGTTCTGAATCCTTTGTAGTCTTTTCATTGTTGTTAAAGATGATCTGTGGTAGTGGCTGATGGCTTAATCAAGTTTAGACAGAACAAGAGAAATAGTAGCCAGGACCTGGTGTGGAATACCCAGGCGGGGAAAGATGCATCACAGAGTTTTTATAGTACGAAACTTGATCTTGCTAGTTTGTCCAGTTGGGCATTCATTGATAGCATGGAGTCCATGGTAATTCCAAGGTTTCTTACTTCCTTTGATACGTAAGGCGGTGTTCCCAGGTCATCAGGCCAGGCGGCGAGTGAAACATCATTTTTCTAATCGCCGTATTTCTGTTTTTGGAAGCATTCAGTTTGAGATGGCTCCTTGTCATCCACTGATCCACGGCTCTGAGACAAATTAACATTTTTGAGTGTCCAATGTTTTTGGGGCTTTCCAACTTAAGGAGTATATGTGTGTCCTGTGTATATTTATATCATGTGAGGTAAAAATTGATTGATCAGTGCCAGTAATGACTTCATGTAAATGTTGAAAAGCATGGGTGAGATGATAGAGGCTTGTGGGACCCCTGCTTTTGTGAAGTATGGTTTGGATGAGAAAAGGGAGGAATGGATGACATTAGTTCTGTTGTGAAGGTAGGATGTGATGCAGTCGAGAGCAGTCCCTTCTATGTCAGTTTCGTAGAGTCTTTGTATTAGAGTGTCATGGTCAACCTTGTCAAAGGCAGCTGAGAGGTCCAAGGGAAGTAGTGCAACAACCGCATTCTGATCAACTGTGTTCTTAAGGTCATCCTAGACGGCAACGAGGGCAGATCCTGTGCCTCTTCCTGGACGTAATCCTGTTTGGAAGGCTGCAAGTATGGAATTATCTTCAGTGAATTGTGACATCTGGGAGAATGCTGATCTTTCTATCTGTTTGCCCAGGAAGGGTCCTTTTGAAATTGGTCTGTAGTTGTCGGGGTTAAGCGGGTCCAAGTTTGTTTTCTTTAGTAATGGGCATATGTATGACTTTTTTTAGATCTTTTAAAAATATTCTGGTAGTTAAGGAATTGTTGATGATTCTTCTTACTGGAGTGGCAGCAGAGGTAGTTAGAAGAATTGTCTTGAAGGTTTGTGGTGGACACGGGTCAGAAGGGCTGTCGGCAGGCCTGCTTGCTTTGACCAGGTCCTTAAATTAATTGTGTGAAATTTGTTGAAAGGAATGGAGAGGCTGGGTTAGTGTACTCTTGCATAGTTGTTTTGAAAAAGGGTTGGTGCTGGTGGTTATTCTTTGTTTTAAATAGGAGTCCAACGTGTCTGCTTTGGTCATGTAATGATTTGCCAGTTGGTCTGCGAATTATTGAGTACTGGGATGAGCTCCTTTGAGGCAATTTGGTTTATGTAATAATGGTAGAATTTTATAGAATTCATTATTTGCACATTTAGCATTTATAATTCTGTCTGAATAGTATCTTTTCTTAGCGTTTTTGATTGCTGACTTGTATAATCGCTTAAGTTTCTGTAGGTGAAGTTTGTTTTGATTGGTATTTGTTTTGAGCCAGGTGTGTGGTAGCTTTCGCATTTGCTGTTTTATCTCTTTTATCTCTGTATTTCTCCAAGGTGCCTGTTTTCTTTTGTTCTGTTATGTCGTTCTCAGTGGTATTAGGATATCAAAAGCTTCCTGTAGCCATTCATATAGTTTTTTAACAGAATTCATTGTGTCTAGATCTGTACTGGGTGTTAGTTGTATTTCTAAGTGTTCAAAATTGAGTTTATTCCATGGTCGATAGGTGGATGCACGTAAGGTGGTTTTAGGAGTATTGCTTTGTGTTGCTTTATGTTGGGAAGCAAGCAAATCTTTGTCTGACCATGTGACCAGAGTAATTATTTGAAAGGTAACTAGTTCTGTGTCTGAAAAAGTGATATCTAGGATGTGTTCAGCGATGTGTGTGGGTTTGTGGACGATCTGATGTAGGTTCAGTACGTCTAGGCCAGTGATGATTGTTTTTGGATGGGGCATATTGGGTTTGTCAAACCAAATTTTTAGGTCACCCAGAATGCATAGATTGGAGCGTAGTGTTATAAGATTTGAAACTACGTCGAGAAGTGTGTCTGGGAATGTTGCATTGCTAGGTGGAGGTCTGTAAAGGAGCAAGAAGGTACAGGAGGTTGGCATGCCTATCTTGGCCAGTTTTCTAGTCATGTGTAAACTGCCCGATTGGAAAGCACAGTTCACTCGCCCTTACTATGATCTATTGACGCAGAGGCTGTCTCCATATCAGTTTTAAAGAAAAGCGTTTAAAAATTTCTATACTTCCCAATGTAGAATGGGACATTATCACTTTTTGAAAAGAAAAATCCTCCCAGAGTGGCTTGCCGCTGAAACTATAGCTGTTGGCATGTGAGCCAAAGGCCAGATCCCTGAAGGAGGTTCATCCTGCTGGTTCTATGAAGTCTTGGAGATTTCTCGCTGAACATCTTTTAGGTCCCAGCGCAGAATGGGACTTTGTCACATTTGCAGAGGTGTGAGATTGTTGGGCAGAATGAAGCTGAAGTCCAAGCCTATACTGTGGCACTGCTGATCAGATTCTCTATCTGGCGGGTCCCACTGAGTACTTGTAGGAAAGTTCACAAAAGTTTCCAAACTTTCTTCAGGTGCCAAAATAACCATGGGAGTATACTTCTAAGAGACCCAGGACCACAAGGAAAAGCACTTAGAGACTCTGAGGGTGTCAGGCAGAGCCCCACAGCAAAACCCAGTCCAAAACCATATTTACAGGTCAGCTGGGAACTTCAAGGAGAAGACCTCTTGTAGTTTGTTGTGTTCCTGTAGCCACACATGAGGTCAACCAACTGACCCTTGGAGCCCACTTCTTTATCCTGGGTACAAGAAAAATCAGGTCTAGTTCTTCAGTGTTCCTCTAAAGTCACAGACAGCAGGTCCAGTCATCCTCTGTTCTTCTGCAGGTGCAGAAAATGCTCTGATGGTGGTGCCTTAGAATGGTACATATGTGCTTGGCAGCAGCTAGTGGGTGGGGGTGACTCCTGGATCCTGTTTGACCAATGGGGTAAAAGTTCCCTGGGGCAACACTACCCACTTTAGCAGCAGTTCCTGTTTGCCCTACTGCAATCAATCCCACTGCATACCTTATTCCCCAAATCCAAGAAGAAGAAACCCTTTTCCTCTTGTGTAGAGCCGGTGTGCCCACCCAAAGTTATGGCCTGGGTAATGAGCAGTCCCCTCCTATGTGGTTTCTTAAACTGGTCTAGGTGTCGCTTTCTTACCACTCGGTTTGGTGCCAACTTGACTATGTTGACAACAGCTGAGGCCTCTCCAGGTGTCACCTGACATTTTCTTGTGACAGGGAAGGACCCATTAGAGTTAATTAAGTTCCTGGATTCACCACAAGCAAACATACCACCACTCCCAGTCGAATATTCAATCTCTGATAGCAGTTTTCACACCTTATTGAGGACAGCAGCTGGAGCCTCCAGGAGCTTCAGGTATGGAAATTGTAGCTTTGTAAAAGTTCCCCATAGGAGTGGCTTTTTAAAAAGTATTAAAAAGAGTGGTTGACTTACTTTTCTAGCTGGTCCCAACTCAAGATACATAATTAATATTTTACTCTGTACTCTGGCTTTCTTTACAGAACAGCCAGGCCTGAACCAGTAAAAATAGCTTTTAGGGCCTTGTCACTGTAAGGGCATGGCGATATTACTTTTCTACATGTCAGACTTTTAACTACCATGCCTCAATCCTTGTGCGCTACAAGTTTTCTTAGGTGTGGTTTATTAATATTTAAGCGAAAAGTATTTCCTGTCAAAAATAATTATTTTGACAGGTGGCATTGCAGAATTTACACTGCAGCACCCAGGCTACAATGGTTGGCCTGAAGCCATGTTTTTTAGGCCCACTATGTAACTGGCACAATAAGTGCTGCAGGCCTCAGGTGGCATTTTAGTTCCAAGCCCTGGTGTATTTCCAATATCATATACTAGGGACTTAAAGGTAAGGTAAATATGTCAATTAAAGCCAGCAAAGCAGAGAGGACAAAATTAGGGGAACAACACACAAAAGATGGTAATGTCCTTAAGGGATCATGGATCATTGGAAGAACAAATCCAAGGCTTTGTTCTAAAAATGTATTTGCATTAGTTATGACTACATTTTGAGACAAATGCATCACTTTATTTTGGAAATATCCCCAGTTAGTTGTCATTCATTTGGGATTCATGGTCCACATCTCTGGGGTATATTTGTCTACACTTTGAATTATATTTACTATAGCTCTACTGGCCATTAAAGGCCCACTCCAGTGTTAAAGCCCCAAGCTGAAGGTGAGGACCTTTAACAAGAGAGCCAGTCTTTAATGGCCGGTAGAGCCCGCTACGGAGGGCTCTAAGGCCATTAGAACATTCTGGCCCTAGAATGCAGAATGTTTTGATTTGAAAAACAAAGGCCTCATGGAGCCCGAGGGGATTGAAATCCCCTCAGGCTTCGTGAGGCCTGTTGTTCACAGCAAGAGCTGTGAACAAACATTAGAATGTTGGAGTTCTGGCTTCTCCCGGCCATTAGAAGCTCCGAGTACTCCATTGTCTTCAATGGAGCTCCCAACATTCCAATGTTCTAATAACTTTTTTTACCAAGTTTGCATCACAAAAGTGAAGTAAATTGTCTCAAAATGTTGATGTAAAATTTACTCTCCAATGTAAAATGTGTGTTTGCTGAAAATTCACCTGAAAGTAACGTAAAACGGTACCTATCGCAAATTTGCATTTCTTTGCATCAAGGGGGGCATTTCATTTGTGGGAAATTGGCATTCCCATGCAACCACTTATCTTTTTACACACAACCCTATCTATGACACCCTTTTGACATAGGCGCTATCGAGGAGAAATGCTTTAATTTTTCCTTTCTTTTCTGACTGCATGTGTGCCGCACTGCACAGCACACATACAAAGTAGAAACAAGACAAATCTTATGCTAGACTCATGCAGACTCCCTTGCACCATGGTGCAAAGGTGTGTGGGTGGTGCTAGGCAGTATGATTCTGCACCAGTTCTGGGGAGAGAGCAGGACATTGTAATATATCTGTAGCTATGGAGCTTGACTGCTCTCTAAATCTCACGCAACGCAGCACAGCACAGCACAGCATTTTTGGTTACTCTGATCCATTGCCTGAGATTTTAGAAAATATATATTTCTTTGTGCTGTCGCAAATTGATTCAAAGTGATGCAAAGGTGGCTAAGTGTTGACAAAATATTTACTTTCTTTTCCAAAACTTTGTTTGCCGTGGAAAGTAGCCCTTAAGTAAAAAAGAGAATAACATTTTGAACTACTTTGCTCTGCTTTGCGTCAAGGGGGCATCCCATTGATGGTACATGGACATTCCCACACTACTTCTCGTGGTTTTTGATGCAAACTCTTTAAACAAGCATTGCCAGAGACAGACAAAACACACAACGGACAAGAGCTGCAAACTGCAAAAAACTGAAATAGCTTTAAGCATCAATCCCTGGAGTTTTCAACCAGAAACCTACATCACGTCCACGTCTCATCAGATAACCCATTTTCTACCCTTTTACATTTTTTTGATAATAGTATAAGCAGAAGCTGGCGGAAAATGTTTAATGCAGTAGCATGAACAGCTTTAATTAGGATGCAGAGAAACATGGGGCAGAGACTGCAGGGTTGTGTGGAAAGGGAGTCAATCATGCTGTCTGCATTCATTCATGCTTGTCATAACGATTGCATAAATGCTGAATGCCGGTGATGAGTATGCCAGGTAATAAACATTTTGGGTATGTTTCGAGAGCTCTTAGATGTAGCACTGACATATTTCCATTCCAAGCAAGAAACATCCCTGGGCAGTGGTTGTGTAAATGTTTTTCATTTGTATCCTTCCTGAACGTGTTGCTTTCTAAACAGAAGTTTTAGATCTGCAAGAAAAATATCTCCTAACGGAATGTCAGTCCTAACTACTTTTGGCAAGGAACACTAGCCAAGTTTTATTCCAAATCAAAAATATAAATATTTTCGACTTAACAGGATTAGTAGTTATGTCCTAAAGGGACACCAATTATTAATTTTCGGTGTTTTAACATGGTTTTTCCTATATTTCAGACTTACAAATCCGGAGTCAACTTGTGGTTGTTTGCTGTTTCATTCAAAAAGCCTGAAAAAGCATGAAATAAATCAGAGAACTCATCTCCCACTATCTTCATGCTCCGTTTCATGTAGTAGGACAGGAATCGTGCCAGGAAGCTAGACAAGAAGAGATGAACCTTAAAAAAGTCTGTTAACAAAATTGAAGCTTAGCTCTTCACCACATTATGTGAACTGTCAATGTTAAATAACTATCACTCACTGTGGAATCACAGTCTGGTCTGACACATTATTTGTGTTCTTACACATTCACTGACTTACTTACTCCTCATGAGAAGGTCTTGGGGGAAAAAAGTACTGGCAAACACTATATCTGGGTTTTCCATTAGTGCTTGCTGATTGATGGGAGACTTTTATGTGTGTTTCTGTGGGGTTGTGTGGGAGTTCATGCCACTCAAGGCACTATAACTAATAAAAGTCATATATATGGACTTTGCTAATACTTGCTTTTATTTCATAAATCATGTATTTTTCTCAGATCTCAAATGAATTCTCCGTAATATTACCATAACACTATTTTAGGAAAAATGTGTAACCTTTATGTAGAATACACGAAACACCATTAATAACCAATGCAAAAATCGACATCATTATTTAAGTCAAATTTTATATATATATATATATATATATATGTATATATATATATATATATATATACATACATATATCCAAATCCTTCCCGATGTATGGAGAGTGAAGAATCACGGCTCGGGCACAGCCACCAGGTTGAGTGAAAAAGGTGATTTATTCAAAAGACATGGTCCACATGACGCGTTTCGGCCGCTGACTTGCAGCCTTGTTCACATAACGCGCTACATACAAATGAAAGGCTTATATAGGGTACATGGTTGTAACATGAATATAATTGACATCATGATTGAGCACAGGTGAGAGAGACTCATATATATATATATGTTCACTGAAAAAACCACAGGTTTCAGGGACGTTATAGTTAGGCTGACATTTCACTCGTTCAAAACCAGAGAAATTCAGCTGTTATAGTTAGCTGAGCTAACTATAACTCACGCCCCCACAATGCACTGCTGATGACGTCACATATTACATCACTCATGACATGGTCAGTGACATCACTGATACATCACTGATCACATCATCCAGTGACTGAGTGTTTCTAAAAAGTTTAAGAATGTTATATATATATGCACCAAGGTGTATTGAAGAATGTGTGGGTGTATGAGTATCTGAATGGATGATTTAGTGGGTGCTTGACTGACTGTATAAGGGAGTGATTAAACATGTCTTAGTGAATGCATGGGTGACTGACTAATCTGTAGTCTGTCAGTTGATGTGTAAGTGGCTGCATGGGTTGGTGAGTAGCCACATGAGTATCTATATGGGTTAATGATTGGTTGCCTGAGTACCTGTATGGGTGACTGAGTGTCTGTCTGGGTGAGTGGGGGTGTGTGACTCCCTGCATGGATATGTAAGTGGTTGATTCACTGGGTGTATGGGTTCCTTAGTGCATCTGCAATGGGCTGTATGGGTGAGTGAGTGTGCGTATGGCTATGTTGGTGAGTGAATGGATGTATCAGTGGTATATGTGTGAGTAACTACATATGTGAAAGGCAGTATATGTGAGTGTTGGAGTATATAAGTGACTATTTGTGAGAGTGAGTAATTGTGAGATTGGCTGTATGGATGAGTGTGTGCTTGTGTCAGTGATTATAGAAGAAAGTAAGCATGTGCTAGTATCTGTATGAATAAGTTAGGTGGTGTGTGTATAACTGTATAGGTGAGTAAATGGCAGTGTGATTGATTCTTTTTTTCTAATTGTTTTTATTATCATTTTGACTTTATGGGTGAGTGGCGGTGTGTGAGTCTCTGTATGGGTGTATGAGTGCATATATCAGTTGCTGTATTGATGAGTGACTGTGTGTATGAGTGACTGTATGGGTGAGTGAGTGGATGTGTGTGTAGACCTATGAATCAGTAAGTGGGTATGTACTAACTGGTATTGGTGTGTCTATGGTTTCGAGAATAGTAGTCTGTATTTTAGAGTGGGTGTATGAAAGGTTATATTAGGGTGTCAGGGGGTGCATCAGAGATTAAGTGGATGATGTCATCAGTGATGTCATTGGAGATGTCATCAATGAAGTCACTGACCATGTCATGAGTGATGTAATATGTGACGTCATCAGAAGTGCATTGCGGGGGCACAAGTTATAGTTAGCCCAGCTAACTATAACAGCTGAATTTCTCTGGCTTTGTACGAGTGAAATGCCAGCCTAACTATAACGTCCCTGAAACCTGTGGTTTTTTCAGGGAATATCTAAGGTTTTTTAAATGCAAATTCCTAACTATAACGTCCCTGAAACCTGTGGTTTTTTCAGGGAATATCTAAGGTTTTTTAAATGCAAATTCCTAACTATAACGTCCCTGAAACCTGTGGTTTTTTCAGTGAATTTCTAAGGTTTTTTAAATGCTAATTTCTATCTATGCCTACGTAGGTAGGACATGTAGAGAAAGAAGAAGAAAGGGGCAGAGAGAAGCAAGAGAAGTGCAGAAAGATGCAAGAGAGGTGCAGAAAGAGGAAGAAAGGTGCAGAAAGAAGCAAGAGAAGTGCAGAAAGAAGCAACAGAGGTGCAGAAAGAGGCCTGCTCCGACTGTACCTTTCCACAGACTCATACAAAATAGCCTAATCACTAATCCTTCTCCCAAGATGTCTTAAACCGCACTTTTCTCCTGAAGGTTCACTATTCATCGACTGCTCAGAATGTTAGGCCTACCAAATGTAAAACAGCAATCCTATCCTTATCACTGTTGTAAGTCTCACCAGGTTTGTGAAGGTATGCATGCATGTGTCCCTGCTTTTACCTAGTGACATGTTACATAAAAATAAACATACAAATACTTGAATACCAGTCTTTCAAACAGCATACTCTGTAAATTTGTGTACAAAAAGGTGTATGCATTTCTTTCTGCTCCTAATAATGGGCACATGGATATTCAATAGTATATTTGAGGGGCTCTATAACACCTATATACATAAGACATTTCTGCCTGTACAACTGAATGACAGAGCAGAACTGAGATTTGACCACCTATAGGAGAAGCTACCTGCTTTTTAAGCTACCATCTTCAGATGCATAACACATGTGAGAATACATGTACAAGTAGACATATACCTCAGTCACAAAAGCACGCTGACCTTTACACTTAACAGCCTGCATTTCCCATTTGAGTACAGAAAGAGGCGAGAGAAGTACAGAAAGAAGCAAGAGAAGTGCAGAACAAAACAAGAGAGGTGCAGAAAGAGTAACAAATGCACAGAAAGAGGCAAGAGAGGTGCAGAAAAAAGCAAGTGAAGTGCAGAAAGAAGCAAAAGAACTGCAGAAAGAAGAAAGAGAGGTGCAGAAAGAGGGAAGAAGGGTGCAGAAAGAGGCAAGAGAGGTGCGGAAACAGGCAAGAGAGGTGCATAAAAGGGAAGAGGGCTGCCGAAAGAGGCAAGAGTGCAGAAAGAAGCAAGAAAGGTGCAGAAAGAAGCAAGACAAGTGAAGAATGAAGGAACAGAGAAGCAGAAAAAAGCAAGTGAAGTGCAGAAAGAAGCAACAGATGTGCAGAAAGAGGCAAAAGAACTACAGAAAGAGGAAAGAGAGGTACAGAAAGAGGGAAGAAGGGTGCAGAAAGAGAGGTGCAGAAAGAGGCAAGAGAGGTGCAGAAAGAGGAAAAAGGGCTGCAGAAAGAGGCAAGAGGGGTGCAGAAAGAAGCAAGAAAGGTTCAGAAAGAAGCAAGGGAAGTGCAGAATGAAGGAACAGAGGTGTAGAAAGAGGCAAGAGAGGTTCAGAAAGAGGGAAGAGGGGTGCAGAAAGAGGCAAGAGGAGTGCAGAAAGAGGCAAGAGAGGTGCAGAAAGATAGAAGAGGGCTGCAGAAAGAGGTAAGAGGAGTGCAGAAAGAAGCAGGAATGGTGCAGAAAGAAGCAACAGAAGTGCAGAATTAACCCTTTTAGTGCTCATGACGGAATGGTTCCGTCATGAGCACCGGTGCTCCTGTGCTCATGACGGAACCATTCCGTCATGAGGACAGGGGCACGAAATCCCTCTGCTACAAACAGCAGGGGGATTTCCATTTTTTTTTTGGGCCTCGGGAGGTGGGGAAGAGCTTCCCTAACCTCCCGAGGCCCATCAGCTGTTTTCAGTCTAATGACGATCGCCTGCATGGCGCTCTGTCGTCATTAGACTGAAAACGAAACTGAAACTTAGTTTCAGTGTTTCAGTGCTCGTGGGGCTATCTCAGCCCCCCGAGCACTGAAACACTTGGGAGAGGTATCGTTGGAAAGGGGAGGATCTCCCCTTTTCAATGGTACCCTTCACTAGTGTATCCCTGCTTGGGGATCGCCCCAGGAGGGTGATCCCCAAGCAGGGATCCACCCACTAGCCACCAGGGAGGGGGGAGCAGCCCCTTGGGCAAGGGCCTTTACTCCCCCCATTTTTTGGGGCATAATTTCAGTCTTTCTGCCCCCCGGGGGAGCAGAAAGCCCATGAGAACCAGGGAATATTTTTTATTAGGTAAATTAGGGGTGGGTGCTGCCCAATATGGGCACACCAATGCCCCCATACCCCCTGCACAATTAAAGTCTTTCTGCCCCCTGGGGGCAAAAAGCCCACTAGACACCAGTTTTTTTTTAAAGATTTAATTTAGGGGTGGGGCTGCCCAAGATGGGCATGCCAATGCCCCCACCCCTCCCCCCACACAATTCCAGTCTTTCTGCCCCCCCGGGGGGGCAGAAAGCCCACTAGAACCAGGGAATTTTTTTAATTATGTAAATTAGGGGTGGGAGCTGCCCAATATGGGCACACCAATGCTCCTACCCCCCTGCACAATTAGAGTCTTTCTGCCCCCCCGGAGGCAGATGGGGGCAGTAGCTCCCAATCTGCCCCCCCGGGGGGGGCAGAAAGCCCACTAGAAACCAGGTTTTTTTTTTTACATTTAATTTAGGGGTGGGGGCTGCCCAAGAGGGGCATGCCAATGCCCCCACCCCTCCCCCCACAAAATTCCAGTCCACTAGAAACCAGGGATAATTTTTTTAGGTAAATTAGGGGTGGGGGCTGACCAATATGGGCACGCCAAAGCCCCCAACCCCCTGCACAATAACAGTCTTTCTGCCCCCTGGGTGCAGATGGGGCGGTAGCCCCAATCTGCCCCCGGGGCAGAAAGCCCACTAGACGACAGGGTTTTTTTTACGATTAATTTAGGGGTGGGGGCTGCCAAAGATGGGCATGCCAATGCCCCCACCCCTCCCTCCCCCCACACAATTCCAGTCTTTCTGCCCCCGGGGGCAGAAAGCACCCTAGATGCCAGGGATTTTTTTTATGTGCCAGGGGTGGGGCTGCCCAGAATGGGCATGCCAAAGCCCCACCCTACCCCCCCAAAGTAAGAATAAGACTTTCTGCCCCCCTAGGAGGCAGATGGGGGCAATAGCCCCTGATCTGTCCCCCGGGGGGGGCAGAAAGCCCATTAGGCCCCAGGGATTTTTTTATATATATACGTAGGGGTGGGGGATGCCCAGAATGGGCATTCAAATACCCCAACCCAAAAGAAAAAATGCTACAGTCTTTCTACCCCTCCTGGAAGGCAGACGGGGCAATAGCTCCTTATCTGCCCCCCGGGGGGGCAGAAAGCCCACTAGGCACCAGGGATTTTTATTTTTCCAAAGCTTGGGGCGGGGGCTGCCCAGAATGGGCATGCCAATGCCCCGACCCCCACAAAAAATGCCACAGTCTTTCTTCCCCACTCAGGAGGCAGATAGGGGCAGTAGCCTCTGATCTGCCCCCCCAGGTCTGCCCAGAATGGGCATCCCAATGTCCCCACCCACCCAAACAAAATAGCCAGTCTATCTGCCCCTCTTGGGGGCATATCGGGGCAATAGCACCCGGTTTCCCCCCTCCCCAGGGCAGCAGAAAGCCCACTAGGCACAGACCTTTTTGCGGAATGTGCCTACTTCTGGAGTTTGGGTCCTAGCGCAGCTAGCACCCAAGGAAACCTACCAAACCCACACATTTCTGAAAACTAGACACCCGGGGGATTACAGGGAGGTATGGCTTGTGTGGATCCCCCAACGTTTTCTTACCCAGAATCCCCTGCAAACCTCAAATTTAGCTGAAAAAATCACTTTTTCCACACATTTTGTGAGGGAAAGTTGTGGCATCACCGGGCTGACACAAATTTCCTACCACCCAGTGTTCCCCCAGGTCTCCCGATAAAAAAGGTGCCTCACTCATGTGGGAGGCTCAAGTACCCGCGACAGGTAAGGGCCCAAAACGTATTGAGGCGACATCAAAATTGCCCATCGCAAAACGACCTGTTATGCAAGGGGTTCACCTGGGTTTTTGGTCCCGTGCTCGGCAGCTAGCTAGGGAAACCTACCAAACCCACACATTTCTGAAAACTAGACACCCGGGGGATTCCAGGGAGGTATGGCTTGCGTGGATCCCCTAACGTTTTCTCACCCAGAATCCCTTGCAAATCTCAAATTTAGCTGAAAAATCACTTTTTCCACACATTTTTGTATGGGAAAGTTGTGGCATCACCGGGCTGACACAAATTTCCTACCACCCAGCGTTCCCCCTGGTCTTCCGATAAAAATGGTGCCTCACTCGTGTGGGAGGCCCAAGTACCCGCGACAGGCAAGGGCCCAAAACGTATTGAGGCGACATCAAAATTGCCTATCACAAAACGACCTTGTTTTGCAAGGGGGGTCACCTGGGTTTTTGGCCCTGTGCTTGGCGGCCAGCTAGAGAAACCTACCAAACCCACACATTTCAGAAAACTAGACACCCGGGGATTCCAGGGAGGTATGGCTTGCGCGGATCCCCCAACGTTTTCTTACCAAGAATCCCCTGCAAACCAGAAATTTAGCTGAAAAAATCACTTTTTCCACACAGTTTTGTGTGGGAAAGTTGTGGCATCACCGGGCTGACACAAATTTCCTACCACCCAGCATTCCCCCAGGTCTCCTGATAAAAATGGTGCCTCACTCGTGTGGGAGGCCCAAGTACCCGCGACTGGCAAGGGTCCAAAACGTATTGAGGCGACATCAAAATTGCCTATCACAAAACGACCTGGTTTTGCAAGGGGGTCAACTGGGTTTTGGCCCCGTGCTCGGTGGCCACCTAGGGAAACCTACCAAACCAACACATTTCTGAAAACTAGACACCCGGGTATTCCAGGGAGGTATGGCTTGCGTGGATCCCCCAACGTTTTCTTACCCAGAATCCCTGCAAACCTGAAATTTAGCTGAAAAAATCACTTTTTTACACATTTTTGTGTGGGAAAGTTGTGGCATCACGGGGCTGACACAAATTTCCTACCACCCAGCGCCTCCCAGGTCTCCCGATAAAAATGGTGCCTCACTCGTGTGGGAGGCCCAAGTACCCGCGACAGGCAAGGGCCCAAAACGGATTGAGGCGACATCAAAATTGCCTATCACAAAACAACCTGGTTTTGCAAGGGGAGGTCATCTGGGTTTTTGGCCCCGTGCTCGGCGGCCACCTAGGGAAACCTAGGTGACCGCCGAGCCCCGGGCCAAAAAGTCATGGGACCCCCTTTGCAAAACCAGGTTGGTTTGTGATTGGTGATTTTGATGTCGCCTCAATAGGTTTTGGACCCTTGCCTGTCGGGGGTACTTGACCCACCCACGCAAGTAAGGCACCATTTTTCTCGAAAGACTTTGGGGAATGCGGGGTGGGTCGAATTTTGTGAATCCACGCATATTCCAGAACTTGCCACCACAGAAATGTGAGGAAAATGTGGTTTTTTGACAATTTTTAGGTTTGCAAGGGATTCTGAGTAACAGAACCTGGTGAGAGCCAGTCAAGTCACCCAATCCTGGATTCCCCTGGGTGTCTAGTTTTCAAAAATGTATAGGTTTGCTAGGTTTCCCTAGGTGCCGGCAGAGCTAGGGTTCAAAAACTACAGCTAGGCACTTTGCAAAAAAAGGGTCATTTTTCACTGTGAAAATGTAGTGTGTCCACGTTGCGTTTTGCGCCGTTTCCTGTTGCGGGCACTAGGCCTACCCACACAAGTGAGGTACCGTTTTTCTTGAAAGACTTTGGGGAACGCGGGGTGGGTGGAATTTTGTGGATCCACGCAGGTTCCAGAACTTTCCACCACAGAAATGTGAGGAAAATGTAGTTTTTTTGACAATTATTTAGGTTTGCAAGGGATTCTGGGTAACAGAACCTGGTGAGAGCCAGTCAAGTCACCCCATTCTGGATTCCCCTGAATGTCTAGTTTTCAAAAATGTATACGTTTGCTAGGTTTCCCTAGGTGCCGGCAGAGCTAGGGTTAAAAAACTACAGCTAGGCACTTTGCAAAAAAAGGGTCATTTTTCACTGTGAAAATGTGGTGTGCCCACGTTGCATTTTGTGCCGTTTCCTGTCGCGGGCACTAGGCCTACCCACACAAGTGAGGTACTGTTTTTCTTGGAAGACTTTGGGGAACGCGGGTGGGTGGAATTTTATGGATCCACGCAGATTCCAGAACTTTCCACCACAGAAATGTGAGGAAAATGTGTTTTTTTGACAATTTTTTAGGTTTGCAAGGGAATCTGGGTAACAGAACCTGGTGAGAGCCAGTCAAGTAACCCCATACTGGATTTCCCTGGGTGTCTAGTTTTCAAAAATGTATAGGTTTGCTAGGTTTCCCTAGGTGCCGGCATCGCTAGGGTTAAAAAACTACAGCTAGGCACTTTGCAAAAAAAGGGTCATTTTTCACTGTGAAAATGTGGTGTGTCCACGTTGCGATTTGGGCCGTTTCCTGTGGTGGGCAATAGGCCTACACACACAAGTGAGGTACCGTTTTTCTCAAAAGACTTTGGGGAACGCGGGGTGGGTGGAATTTTATAGATCCATGCAGATTCCAGAACTTTCCACCACAGAAATGTGAGGAAAATGTGTTTTTTTGGACAATTTTTTAGGTTTGCAAGGGATTCTGGGTAACAGAACCTGGTGAGAGCCAGTCAAGTCACCCCATCCTGGATTCCCCTGGGTGTCTAGTTTCAAAAATGTATAGGTTTTCTAGGTTTCCCTAAGTGCCGGCAGAGCTAGGGTTAAAAAACTACAGCTAGGCACTTTGCAAAAATAGGGTCATTTTTCACTGTGAAAATGTGGTGTGTCCACGTTGCGTTTTGGGCCGTTTCCTGTCGCGGGCACTAGGCCTACCCACACAAGTGAGGTACCATTTTTCTCGAAAGACTTTGGGGAACGCTGGGTGGGTGGAATTTTGTGGATCCATGCAGATTCCAGAACTTTCCACCACAGAACTGTGAGGAAAATGTATTTTTTTTGACAATTGTTTAGGTTTGCAAGGGATTCTGGGTAACAGAACCTGGTGAGAGCCAGTCAAGTCACCCCATCATGGATTCGCCTGGGTGTCTAGTTTTAAAAAATGTATAGGTTTGCTAGGTTTCCCTAGGTGCCGGTAGAGCTAGGGTTCAAAAACTACAGCTAGGCACTTTGCAAAAAAAGGGTCATTTTTCACTGTGAAAATGTGGTGTGTCCACGTTGTGTTTTGAGCCGTTTCCTGTGGCGGGCACTAGGCCTACCCACACAAGTGAGGTACTGTTTTTCTCGAAAGACTTTGGGGAACGCGGGGTGTGTGGAATTTTGTGGATCCATGCAGATTCCAGAACTTTCCACCACAGAAATGTGAGGAAAATGTGTTATTTTTGACAATTTTTAGGTTTGCAAGGGATTCTGGGTAACAGAACCTGGTGAGAGCCAGTCAAGTCACCCCATCCTGGATTCCCCTGGGTGTCTAGTTTTCAAAAATGTATATGTTTTCTAGGTTTCCCTAGGTGCCGGCAGAGCTAGGGTTCAAAACCTACAGCTAGGCACTTTGCAAAAAAAGGGTCATTTTTCACTGTGAAAATGTAGTGTGTCCACGTTGCGTTTTGAGCCGTTTCCTGTCGCGGGCACTAGGCCTACCCACACAAGTGAGGTACCATTTTTATCGGGAGACTTAGGGTAATACAGAATTGTAGAGCAACTGTTATTACCTATTGACTTTCGATGCATTTCTGCCTTCCAAATGAAAGACAATGTGTAAAAAGAAGTCATTTTGAATAATGACCTATAATTCTCATGCTAGTATGGGTACTCCCAAATTCGGAAATGTGCAAATATCTACTGTTTCTAAACTCTATATTTTGTTCCCATTTCAGAAATACATATGTGTCTTTCATACCAATTTTTCCATGTATACATTTTCCCAGAATAATTGCTATATACCCAGTACATAATAAAAAACCATTGCAAGATGCTGCTCAGTTATTGGCTCTGAGTTCGTCGGGTTCTTGGTGAACCTACAAGTCCTATATATCGCCACAACCATAAACATCTATCGGATGTAATGGTATATTGCTTTCAAATAGTTGTCATAATTAGAAGAAGTTACAGGTGAAAACGTTGACACAAATGCCTGTTTTTGTCAACTAATTTTCAATTTTTCCTATATTTAACTGTTAGTTTCTATAAAGAAAACCTTTAGGATCTACACAAATGACCCCTTGCTGAATTCAGAATTTTGTCTACTTTTCAGAAATGTATATCTTTCCAGGATCCATTATTGTTTTCATACCCATTTCTACCATTAACTGGAAGGAGGTTGAAAGCACAAAAAATAGCAAAAATAGGCTATGTCCCAGAAAAATGCCAAAACTGTGTAAAAATGTTGATTTTCTGACAAAAGTCTGCTTGTCCCTGAAAGCTGGGAAGATGGTGATTTCAGCACCACAACCCCTTTTTGATACCATTTGCAGGGAAAAACCAGACGCTTTCATCTGGAGCCCTTTTTACCATTTTTCCAAAAATAAAAACATTTCGCTGTATTTTGGCTAATTTCTGGGTCCCCTCCAGGGAAATCCACAAACCCTGGGTACCTTTAGAATCCACATGATGTTGGAAAAAAAGGACGCAAATTTGGCGTGGATACCTTATGTGGTCAAAACGTTACAGGGGCCTAAGCGCGAACTACCCCAAATAGCCAAAAAAAGGCTTAGCACAGGGGGGGAAAAGGCCTAGCAGCGAAGGGGTTAAGGAACAGAGGTGCAGAAAGAGGCAAAAGAGGTACAGAAAGAGGGGAGAGGGGTACAGAAAGATCCAAGAGGGGTGCAGAAAGAGGCAATAGGGGTGCAGAAAGATACAACGGAGGTGCAGAAACAGGCTAGAGAGGTGCAGAAACAGGCAAAAGAAGTGCAGAAAGAGGCAAGAGAAGTGATGAAAGTTGCAGAAAGTAACAAGAGAGGTGCAGAAAGGGACAAGAGAGGTACAGAAAGAGGCAAGAGGTACGGAAAGAGGCAAGTCAGGTGCAGAAAGAGGCAAGAGAGGTACAGAAAGAGGGAAGAGGGCTGCAGAAAGACGCAAGAGGGCTGCAGAAAGAAGCAAGAAAGGTGCAGAAAGAAGCAAGTGAAGTGCAGAATGAAGGAACAAGAGAAAGAGGCAAGAGAGGTGCAGAAAGAGGAAAGAGGGGTACAGAAAGAGGTAAGATGGGTACAGAAAGAGGTAAGAGGGTACCAAAAGAGGCAAGAGAGGTACAGAAAGAGGGAAGAGGGCTGCAGAAAGAGGCAATAGGAGTGCAGAAAGAAACAAGAAAGATGCAGAAAGAAGCAAAAGAAGTGGAGAATGAAGGATCAGAGGAGCAGAAAAAAGCAAGTGAAGTGCAGAAAGAAGCAACAAATGTGCAGAAAGAGGCAAAAGAACTGGAGAAAGAGGAAATAGAGGTGCAGAATGAGGGAAGGAGGGTGCAGAAAGAGGCAAGATGGGTGCAGAAACAGGGAAAAGGGCTGCAGAAAGAGGCAAGAGGGGTGCAGAAAGAAGCAAGAAAGGTGCCCAAAGAAGCAAGAGAAGTGCAGAATGAAGGAACAAAGGAGCAGATAAAAGCAAGTGAAGTGCAGAAAGAAGCAACAGATGTGCAGAAGAGGCAAAAGAACTGGAGGAAGAGGAAATAGAGGTGCAGAATGAGGGAAGGAGGGTGCAGAAAGAGGCAAGATGGGTGCAGAAACAGGGAAAAGGGCTGCAGAAAGAGGCAAGAGGGGTGCAGAAAGAAGCAAGAAAGGTGCCCAAAGAAGCAAGAGAAGTGCAGAATGAAGGAACAGAGGAGCAGAAAAAAGCAACTGAAGTGCAGAAAGAAGCAAAAGAACTGCAGAAAGAGAAACGAGAGGTGCAGAAAGAGGGAAGAAGGATAGAGAAAGAGGCAAGAGAGGTGCAGAAAGAGGCGAGAGGTACAGAAAGAGGAAAAAGTGCTGCAGAAAGAGGCAAGAGGAGTGCAGAAAGAAGCAACAGAGGTGCAGAAAGAGGGAAGAGGGGTACAGAAAGAGACAAGAGGGGTGCAGAATGAGGCAATAGAGGTGCAGAAAGAGGGAAGAGGGCTGCCGAAAGAGGCAAGAGGGGTGCAGAAAGAAGCAAGAAAGGTGCAGAAAGAAGAAAGAAAAGTGAAGAATGAAGGAACATAGGAGCAGAGAAAAGCAAGTGAAGTGCTGAAAGAAGCAACAGGTGTGCAGAAAGAGGCAAAAGAACTACAGAAAGAGGAAAGAGAGGGGCAGAAAGAGGGAAGAAGGGTGCATAAAGAGGCAAGAGAGGTGCAGAAAGAGGCAAGAGAGGTGCATAAAGAGGAAAAAGGGCTGCAGAAAAAGGGCAAGAGGGGTGCAGAAAGAGGCAAGAAAGTTGCAGAAAGAAGCAAGGGAAGTGCACAATAAAGGAATAGAGGTGCAGAAAGAGGCAAGAGAGGTACAGTAAGAGAGGAAAGGGGTGCAGAAAGAGGCAAGAGGAGTGTAGAAAGAGGCAAGAGGGATACAGAAAGAAGCAAGAGGGGTGCAGAAAGAAGCAACAGAGGTGCAGAAAGAGGCAAGAGACGTACAGAAACAGGCAAGAGAAGTGCAGAAAGAGGCAAGAGAAGTGCAGAAAGAAGCAACAGAGTTGCATAAAGAAGCAAGAGAAATGATGAAAGAGGCAAGAGAGGTACAGAAAGAAGCAACAGAAATGCAGACAGAGGCAACAGAAATGCAGATAGAGGCAACAGAAGTGCAGAAAGAAGCAACAGAGGTGCAGAAAGAGGCAAAAGAAGTGCAGAAAGAGGCAAGAGAGGTACAGAAAGAGACAAGAGAGGTGCAGAAAGAGGGAAGTCGAGTGCAGAAAGATGCAACAGGGGTGCAGAAAGAAGCAAGGGAGGTGCAGGAAGAAGCAAGAGAAGTGCAGAAAGAAGCAACAAGGGTGCAGGAGGGCTACAGAAAGAGGCAAGAGAAGTGCAGAAAGAAGCAACAGAAATGTAGAAAGAGGCAAGAGAAGTGCAGAAAGAAGAAACAGAAATGCAGAAAGAGTCAAGAGAATTGCAGAAAGAAGCAATAGAGGTGCATAAAGAGGGAAGAGTGTACAGAAAGAGGCAAGAGAGGTACAGAAGGAGGGAAGAGGTGTGCAGAAAGAGGCAAGAGGGGTGCAGAAAGAAGCAACAGAGGTGCAGAAAATGGCAAGAGAGGTACAGAAACAGGCAAAAGAAGTGCAGAAAGAGGCAAGAGAAGTGCTGAAATAAGCAACAGAGGTGCAGAAAAAAGCAATAGAAGTGATGAAAGAGACAAGTGAGATGCAGAAAGAAACAAGAGAGGTGCAGAAATAAGCAAGAGATGTGCAGAAAGAGGAAAAAGCGCTGCAGAAAGAGGCAAGTAGGGTGAAGAAAGAAGCAAGAAAGGTGCAGAAAGAAGCAAGGGAAGTGCAGAATGAAGGAACAGAGGTGCAGAAAGTGGCAAGAGAGATGCAGAAAGAGGAAAGAGGTATGTAGAAAGAGGCAAGAGGGGTGCAGAAAGAGGCAAGAGATGTGCAGAAAGAGGGAATAGGGCTGCAGAAAGAGGCAAGAGGAGTGAAGAAAGAAGTAAGAATGGTACAGAAAGAATCAAGAGAAGTGCAGAATGAAGGAACAGAGGTACAGAAAGAGGCAAGAGAGGTGCAGAAAGAGGGAAGAAAAGTGCAGAAAGAGGGAAGAGAGGTGCAGAAAGAGGCAAGAGAGGTGCAGAAAGAGGAAAGAGGCCTGCAGAAATAGGCAAGATGGGTGCAGAAAGAAGCAAGAAAGGGCTGCAGAAAGAGGCAAGATGGGTGCAGAAAGAAGCAAGAAGGGTGCGAAAAGAAGCAAGGGAAGTGCAGAATGGAGGAACAGAGGTGCAGAAAGAGACAAGAGAGGAACAGAAAAAGGGAAGAGGGGTGCAGAAAGAGGCAAGAGGGGTGCAGAAAGAGGCAAGACAGGTGCAGAAAGAGGGAAGAGGGCTGCAGGAAGAAGCAAGAAAGGTGCAGAAAGAAGCAAGAGAAGTGCAGAATGAATGAACAGAGGAGCAGAAAAAACAAAGTGAAGTGCAGGAAGAGGGAAGAGGGGTGCAGAAAGAGCCAAGAGGGGTGCAGAGAGAGGCAAGAGGGGTGCAGAAAGAAGCAAGAGAAGTGCAGAATGAAGGAACAGAGGTGCAGAAAGAAGAAAGAGGTACAGAAAGAGGGAAGAGGGGTGCAGAAAGAGCCAAGAGGGGTGCAGAGAGAGGCAAGAGAAATGCTGAAAGAAGCAACAGAGTTGCAGAACGAAGCAAGAGAAGTGATGAAAGTTGCAGAAAGAAATAAGAGAGGTGCAGAAAGAGGCAAGTGAGGTGCAGAAAGAGGCAAGAGAGGTGCAGAAAGAGGGAAGAGGGCTGCGAAAAGAGGCAGGAGGGCTGCAGAAAGAAGCAAGAAAGGTGCAGAAAGAAGCAAGAGAAGTGCAGAATGAAGGAACAAGAGAAAGAGGCAAGAGAGGTGTAGAAAGAGGGAAGAGGGGTGCAGAAAGAAGAAATAGGAGTACAAAAAGAGGCAAGAGGGGTGCAGAAAGAAGCAACAGAGGTGCAGAAAGAGGCAAGAGACGTGCAGAAACACGCAAGAGTAGTGCAGAAAGAGGCAAGAGAAGTGCTGAAAGAAGCAACAGAGTTGCAGAAAGAAGCAAGAGAAGTGATGAAAGAGGCAAGAGAGGTACATAAAGAAACAACAGAAATGCAGATAGAAGCAACAGAAATGCAGATAGAAGCAACAGAAATTCAGATAAAGGCAACAGAAATGCAGATAGAGGCAACAGAAGTGCAGAAAGAAGTAACAGAGATGCACAATGAGGCAACAGAAGTACAGAAAGAGGCAAGAGAGG
The DNA here is from genome assembly GCA_963921515.1 of Calotriton arnoldi. Taxonomy (NCBI): domain Eukaryota; kingdom Metazoa; phylum Chordata; class Amphibia; order Caudata; family Salamandridae; genus Calotriton; species Calotriton arnoldi. Next base: position 634,480 of record CAWUFW010008513.1, read on the forward strand.
TACAGAATGAGACGAGAGAGGTGCACAAAGAGGCAAGAGAGGTGCAGAAAGAGGGAAGACGAGTGCAGAAAGATGCAACAGGAGTGCAGAAAGAAGCAAGAGAGGTGCAGAAAGAAGCACGAGAGGTGCAGAAAGAAGCAACATGGGTGCAGAAAGAGGCAAGAGGGTTGCAGAAAGAGTCAAGAGAAGTGCAGAAAGAAGCAACAGAAATGTAGAAAGAGGCAAAAGAAATGCAGAAAGAAGCAACAGAAATGCAGAAAGAGGCAAGAGAAGTGCAGAAAGATGCAAGAGTGTGGCAGAAACAGGCAAGAGAGGTGCAGAAAGAGGCAAGAGAAGTGCTGAAAGAAGCAACAGATGTGCAGAAAGAAGCAATAAGAGACAAGTGAGTTGCAGAAACAAACAAGAGAGGTGCAGAAATAAGCATGAGAAGTGCAGAAAGAGGCAAGAGGTGCAGAAAGAGGCAAGAGAGGTGCAGGAAGAGGGAAGTGAGGGGCAGAAACACGCAAGAGGGATGCAAAAAGAAGCAGGAGAAGTGCAGAAAGAAGCAACAGAGGTGAAGAAGGAGGCTAGAGAACTGCAGAAAGAGGCAAGAGACTTGCAGAAACAGGCAAGAGAGGTGCAGAAAGAGGGAACAGGGGTGCAGAAAGAGGCAAGAGAGGTACAGAAACAGGCAAGAGCAGTGCAGAAAGAAGCAAGCGGTGTGCAGAAGGAGGGAAGTGGGGTGTAGGAAGAGGCAATAGAAGTGATGAAAGACACAAGTGAGTAGCAGTAAGAGGCCAGAGGGGTGCAGAAAGAGGCAAGTGTTGTGCAGAAAGAGGGAAGAGAGGTGCAGAAAGTGGGAAGACAAGTGCATAAAGAGGCAGCAGGGGTGCAGAAAGAAGCAAGAGAAGTGCAGAAAGAAGCAAGAGAAGTGCAGAAAAAAGAAGCAGAGGTGCAGAAAGAGGCAAGAAAAGTGCAGAAAGAGGCAAAAGGAGTGCAGAAAGAGGCAAGAGAGGTGCAGAAAGAAGCAAGAGGGGTATAGAAAGAAGCAAGAGAAATTCCGAAAGAAGCAACAGGGGTGCAGAAAGAGGCAAGAGAAGTTCAGAAAGAGGAAAGAGGTGAAGAAACAGGCAAGAGAGGTGCAGAAAGAGAGAACAGGAGTGCAGAAAGGGGCAAGAGAGGTGCAGAAAGAGGGAAGATGGTATAGAAAGAGGCAAGGGGGTGCAGAAAGAAGCAACAGAGGTGCAGAAAGAAGCCAGAGACGTGCAGAAACACGCAAGAGAAGTACAGAAAGAGGCAAGAGAAGTGCTGAAAGAAGAAACAGAGTTGCAGAAAGAAGCAAGAGAAGTGATGAAAGAGGCAAGAGAGGTACATAAAGAAGCAACAGAAATGCAGATAGAGGCAACAGAAATGCAGATAGAGGCAACAGAAGTGTAGAAAGAAGTAACAGAGGTGCAGAAAGAGGCAACAGAAGTGCAGAAAGAGGCAAGAGAGGTACAGAATGGGATGAGAGAGGTGCACAAACAGGCAAGAGAGGTGCAGAAAGAGGGAAGACAAGTGCAGAAAGATGCAACAGGGGTGCAGAAAGAAGCAAGAGAGGTGCAGAAAGAAGCAAGAGAGGTGCAGAAAGAAGCAACATGGGTGCAGAAAGAGTCAAGAGGGTTGCAGAAAGAGGCAAGAGAAGTGCAGCAAGAAGCAACAGAAATGTAGAAAGAGGCAAAAGAAATGCAGAAAGAAGCAACAGAAATGCATAAAGATTCAAGAGAATTGCAGAAAGAAGCAACAGATGTGCAGAAAGAGGCAAGGAAGTGTAGAAATACGCAGGAGAGGGGCAAAAACAGGAAAGAGAGGTGCATAAAGAGGAAAGAGAAGTGCTGAAAGAAGCAACAGACGTGCAGAAAGAAGCAATAGAAGTGATGAAAGAGACAAGTGAGTTGCAGAAAGAAACATGAGAGGTGCAGAAATAAGCATGAGAAGTGCAGAAAGAGGCAGGAGAGGTGCAGAAAGAAGCAAGAGAGGTGCAGAAAGAAGGAAAGAGGTGCAGAAACACGCAAGAGGGATGCAAAAAGAGGTAAGAGAAGTGCAGAAAGAAGCAACAGAGGTGAAGAAGGAGGCTAGAGAACTGCAGAATGAGGCAAGAGCAGTGCAGAAAGAAGCAAGCGGGGTACAGAAAGAGGGAAGTGGGGTGCAGAAAGAGGCAATAGAAGTGATGAAAGACACAAGTGAGTAGCAGAAAGAAACAAGAGAGGTGCAGCAAAAGCAAGAGAAGTGCAGAAAGAGGAAAGTGAGGTGCAGTAAAAGGCAAGAGGGGAACAGAAAGAGGAAAGTGTTGTGCAGAAAGAGGGAAGAGAGGTGCAGAAAGAGGGATGACGAGTGCATAAAGAGGCAGCAGGGGTGCAGAAAGAAGCAAGAGAAGTGCAGAAAGAAGCAAGAGAAGCGCTGAAAAAAGCAGCAGAGGTGCAGAAAGAGGCAAGAGAAGTGCAGAAATAGGCAAGAGAGGTGTAGAAAGAGGCAAGAAACATGCAGAAAGAGGGAAGAGGGGTGCAGAAAGAGGCAAAAGGAGTGCAGAAAGAGGCAAGAGGGGTGCAGAAAGAAGCAAGAGGGATACAGAAAGAAGCAAGAGAAGTTCTGAAAGAAGCAACAGAGGTGCAGAAAGAGGCAAGAGAAGTTTAGAAAGAGGCAAGAGAGGTGAAGAAACAGGCAAGAGAGGTGAAGAAACAGGCAAGAGAGGTGAAGAAAGAGAGAACAGGGGTGCAGAAAGGTGGAAGAGAGGTGCAGAAAGAGGGAAGATGGTGCAGAGAGAGGCAAGGGGGTGCAGAAAGAAGCAACAGGTGCAGAAAGAAGCAAGAGAAGGGATGAAAGAGACAAGAGAGTTGCAGAAACAGGCAAGAGAAGTGCAGAAACAGGCAAGAGAATTGTTGAAAGAAGCAACAGAGATACAGAAAGAAGCAAGAGAAGTAATGAAAGAGACAAAAGAGTTGCAGAAAGAAACAAGAAAGGTGCAGAAAAAAGAAAAAGAAGTGCAGAAAGAGGCAAGTGAGATGCAGAAAGAGGCAAGAGTGGTGCAGAAAGAGGCAAGAGCGGTTCAGAAAGAGGCAAGTGAGGTGCAGAAACAGGCAAGAGGGGTATAGAAAGAGGCAACAGAGTTGCAGAAACAGGCAAGAGAGGTGCAGAAAGAGGAAAGTGGGGTGCAGAAAGAGGCAAAAGGGGTGAAGAAAGAAGCAAGAGAGGTGCGGAAAAAAGCAAGATAAGGGCAGAAAGAACCAACAGAGGTGCAGAAAGAGGCAAGGACGGTGCAGAAAGAGGCAAGAGAAGTACAGAAAGAAGCAACGGAGGTGCAGAAAGTGGCAAGATGGGGGTAGAAAGAGGCAAGGGAAGTGTTGAAAGAAGCAACAGAGGTGCAGAAAGAGGCAAAAAACTTCAGAAATAGGCAAGAGAGGTGCAGAAAGAGACAAGAGAGGTACAGAAAGAGGAAAGTGGGGTGCAGAAAGAGGCAAAAGGGGTGAATAAAGAAGCAAGAGAGGTGCGGACAAAAGCAAGATAAGTGCAGAAAGAACCAACAGAGGTGCTGAAAGTGGCAAGGACGGTGCAGAAAGAGGCAAGAGAAGTACAGAAAGAAGCAACGGAGGTGCAGAAAGTGGCAAGATAGATGTAGAACGAGGCAAGGGAAGTGTTGAAAGAAGCAACAGAGGTGCAGAAAGAGGCAAAAAAACTTCAGAAAGAGGCACAAGAGGTGCAGAAAGAACCAACAGAGGTGCAGAAAGAGGCAAGAGGGGTGCAGAAAGAGGCAAGAGAGGTGCAGAAACAGGCAAAACAGGTGCAGAAAGATGGCAGAGGGGTGCAGAAAGAGGGAAGAGGGGTGCATAAAAAAGCAAGAGAGGTGCAGAAAGAAGCAACAGAAGTGCAGAAAGAAGCAACAGAGGCACAGAAAGAAGCAAAAGGGGTATAGAAAGAAGCAAGAGAGGTGCAGAAAGAACTAGGGAAGTGCAGATAGAAGCAAGCAAGGTGCAGAAAGAGGCAAGGGAACTTCAGAAAGAGGCAAGAGAGGTGCAGAAAGAGACAAGAGAGGTGCAGAAAGCGGGAAGAGGGGTGCAGACAGAAGCAAGAGGGGTACAGATAGAAGCAAGAGAAGTGCAGAAAGAAGCAACAGAGTTGTAGAAAGAGGCAAGAGGGGTGCATAAAGAGGCAAGAGAGGTATAGAAAGAAGCAACAGAGGTGCAGAAAGAGGCAAGAGAAGTTCAGAAAGAGGCAAGAGAGTTGGAGAAACAGGCAAGAGAGGTAGAGAAAGAGGGAACAGGGGTGCAGAAAGGGTCAAGAGAGGTGCAGAAAGAGGGAAGATGGGTGCAGAAAGAGGCAAGGGGTGCAGAAAGAAGCAACAGAGGTGCAGAAAGAAGCAAGAGAAGTGATGAAAGAGACAAGAGAGTTGCAGAAACAGGCAAGAGAAGAGCAGAAAGAGGCAAGAGAAGTGTTGAAAGAAGCAACAGAGGTGCAGAAAGAAGCAAGAGAAGTTATGAAAGAGACAAGAGAGTTGCAGAAAGAAACAAGAAAGGTGCAGAAAAAAGCAAGAGAAGTGCAGAAAGAGGCAAGTGAGATGCAGAAAGAGGCAAGAGTGGTGCAGAAAGAGGCAAGAGTGGTGCAGAAAGAGGCAAGAGCGGTTCAGAAAGAGGCAAGTCAGGTGCAGAAACAGGCAAGAGGGGTGCAGAAAGAGGAAACTGGGGTGCAGAAAGAGGCAAAAGGGGTGAAGAAAGAAGCAAGAGAGGAGTGGAAAGAACCAACAGAGGTGCAGAAAGAGGCAAGATGGGTGCAGAAAGAGGCAAGGGAAGTGTATAAAGAAGCAACAGAGGTGCAGAAAGAGGCAAAAGAACTTCAGGCGGGACCTTTGAAGCTGCTCTCTGTTGTTTTTGGGGGTACTCTGCTAATGCATTTTAATACCCTGGTGGGAAATCGTCCCAGGGCGCTGCCAGTGCCACCAACACCGCCACTGCCTCCTGGTTCCTCCGTAATCGACCCGCGCTGACCCTGGTGTGACTCAGAGTCCCAGGGTGACCAGCGCTTCTCGGCAGTTCGCACAGGTGCGGGGGAGGAGTCATCACGCGCTCTTAAGCGCTTCCACATTCCCCGCGGCGCGGGACCTTTGAAGCTGCTCTCTGTTGTTTTTGGGGGGACTCTGCTAATGCATTTTAATACCCTGGTGGGAAATCGTCCCAGGGCGCTGCCAGTGCCACCAACGCCGCCACTGCCTCCTGGTTCCTTCGTAATCGACCCGCGCTGACCCTGGTGGGACTCAGAGTCCCAGGGTGACCAGCGCTTCTCGGCAGTCCGCACAGGTGCGGGGGAGGAGTCATCACGCATTCTTAAGCGCTTCCACATTTCCCACGGCGCGGGACGCACGCGGGCGAAGCCCGGGCCAAGGGCGGGCCCTTCCTTGCCCGTCACTGGCAGGAAGTGGCAGGGCAGGGCCACCCCCCTTGAATTTAGTTCTGCTTGATGATCAGCGCTGCCGTGGATCCTATGGAACCCTAATCTTATCTCTCTCCGACGGCAAGTAGGCTGATTATCCTTGGTGTATCTTGGACTGCAATCATCTGTAAATGCTGGCTATTAGGTCTGTGTGTCATTGCTTTACTGGGACACTCCCTTTTATGAAAAGAGTAAAGTACTTTGTTCCCTCATTTTTGAGCCTCGTAGTGTAAATCTTGTGCGCCTGCTATCACTGTAGTTTTTCTTGGTGGTTTTTATCTAACAAGTTGTTTTTTTTATAGTTAGAAATGGGTAAGCGCACCTGTATTGCCAAAAAAACCCGGGCACAAATTAATTCTTCCACCCCGCCCCCTCCGACATCAATTGACAAAATACTGCAAAGGTCAATAGGTGCTGTTACGTCAGAAATTGAGCGCACCGAAAGGCGGTTGTCAATCACCCCGGACCTTTTCCTGCCTCTAGTGGACCTGCCCAGTCCCAATACTCTCTCGCCATCTGTGTTAATAACTGGAGAAGTTCTCCCACTCCCCCAAACCCAAGAAAATGTCACAATGACCACAACAAAATTGGTTGATGAGGTTGCAGGCCCACGCAAAAACGGGAAACGTAAGCAGCTAGTTGGGAGGGCAACTACGAGTAAGAAGGCAAGAAGAGGGAATGACCCAAGGGCAGAAGATTTTGTGAATCAGGACCTACCTACAGAACCTGCCCTAGGCTCTAGTGTAGACCCCAAGTATCCAGACTGGGCCCAAGCGCTATTAGCTGATTTATTGTCCCGACTTAGTGTTTTAATTAAGCAAGAGGTTGCCCCTTTAGTCGATCAATTAAAATCCTTGTCATCTATGATCACCACGAGGCAAATACAACCTAGCTCTAATGTAACGATACTTCCAGTGAGGGAGGGACCTACGAATCCTGACCCTGATCCTAACTCGAGGGCACATGTAGGCACAGAGGGGATCGTTAGTGCTCAACCTTTCAACACCCGGCAACCCACTAGACAAGCTTATAATATCACCCCACAAAATCCTCCCGCCCAGCACGAGCAAGAGCACAACACTAACATAACACTAAGAACAGCGCCTACTGTGGATCAGAATGACCGCGCAATGAATAGTATGCCGATTACTCACCGACCAACTAGCGCTCCAGTAGGGCGAAGTGAAACCATAGAGGACCTGAGAAGTAAGACAGATGTGGCTCTCCCAATCATTAACCTCCCCCCTGAATCATCGCCTTATGTAGTTATCCTAACGGGAGTTCCGCCTCTTAAAGATACTCAGAGGGAGACACAGCTAGAACTCAGGAACAAGACGCTATTTTGGTTAGTTACACATAGACACTTCCCCTATGAGAGGGCTGGGGAAATTCTTATGGTACGGAGGGTAGATTGGGTGGGATCTACTAATAAATCCATTCCAGGTGATAGTGTGGTTATTAATTTCAAAAACCCCCAGATGGTACGTTTGATAATAAACCATAAACTGACTTCTGGTGAGCCCCGTACAGATGTGGGAGCTTTCCCGCTGGATTATTTTTATTCCCATTGTCGTAATCCTGGTAGGGTAAAATTTCCCTTGGGGCATCTTAGACAAATAGAGGAAGAACGGACTCATGGCTATAGACATGCTTATAGTAGATCTCTGATGTTCAACCTGCCTGTAAACAACCGATATGGGCCCTTGGAAGAAGTAGACTGACCATTAAGCTTGAATGGTGTGTGCTCTACAGAGAATATTCTGGAACCCCGGGAAGGGTGTGTACAGTTAGTCCAGGTGAGCCCCAAGCAGTCACTCTTAGTGGGGCCAGGTTTGATATTAGGGGCAACTGCGGAATCCCTCTTGCCGGCTGGGGAACAGCCGGGAACACTTTATACCCCTGGACCCACTTTTACTAATCACTCCAGTCGTTTGTCTGATATTGTCCAAGGGAATGCCCACCTAAGCACATCTCATGTTCCTACTGTCTCTGCGGAAGGAGATCCATGTTTAGGTAGTGTGCTTAAGATTTTATCCTGGAACGTAGCTGGCATCAAGAATAAACTCTCTTGCCCAGAGTGGGGATCTTTTGTAGACCAGTTTGATGTTTGCCTGTTCCAGGAGACTTGGGCAAAAGATGATTTTGGTAGGGTGGGTTTTGTAATATTTAATATTCCAGCTATTGCTAGCCAGAGGGGTAGACCTTCTGGTGGATTATCCATTTGGGTTGCCTCTCATGTGGGCTGTACACCTACCCCCCTGAATACCCATTCTAGAGATGTTCAATGTGTAATGCTGGGCTTTCCTTCTAAATTGCGGCTTGCCTTCATTAAGGTCTACTCTCGCCCCGCAAGCCTGTCCCAGGAATCAAAAACGCTGGACGACTTAAATTCCTTTATTCCCCTGGTACCGTTAAATACGAGGCTGATAGTGGGAGGTGATTTAAATTGTCACTTTGAACCCCTCTTTGGTGCTCATGACATGATTATCAATGAGGAGGATCGCCAGTGGGCTATTCCAGATCCACAAGTTCAGCCGGCAAAGACCTGGTCCCCCCCTGGTACTCCAAATAAATGCTATTTTTCTTAACCATTCCCTGAGAGCCTGTAATGGGCGTACAGCCTCTGATAGACCGGGCAAACCAATGTTTAATAGAATCGGCCAAGCATCTTTAATTGATTACATTCTTGTCGAGTGTAGATCTTGGTACAGAGTTCTGGATTTTGCTGACCTCCCTCGACATGATAGCGACCATAATGCCTTGACATTAACTTTCAAGGTTCCAGATTCTGGTTTCCTCCCCCAAACAATCCCCCTTTGGAGAATAGCTTATCTCTCACTACTAATAGGAGAAGAGTTAGGTGGGTAGTAATAAAACAAACACCAGAGAAGATGGGAGCTCTATATGAAATAGTAATTCCAGCTTTCCAGGAACTCAGTTGTTTACCCGCTGACTGGGATAACCCAGTATATTTTGATCAGGTTGCGGTACTCCATAAGAAACTGGCAACAAACTTAGCCGATTTCTTTCATCCGATAGTACGCCCTAGCAAAACAAAAATGGTAACCCACAAGTGGTTTAATGATAACTGTCGTAAGGCCAAACGGGCGTTGTTAGTGGCTATTAAAGATAAAAACAAGCCACTAACTAAAACTAGGAGAGTTCACTATAAAGAAACTGTCGCCCATGCGAAGCAGTCCTGGGAAGAGAATAAATGGGTGGATATCAAGACCGCCCTACTGAACCGGGACATGAAAGAATTCTGGGCCATAGTTAGAACAGGAACTAGGGAGGGCAACCCAGCGGTTGAACCTAATATTCCAGCAGAAATATGGGCAGAACACTTTCGGGCATTGTATGCAGTAGAAGTTGATTTAGACCCCCAGCCTTGTAACCATAGCACTCCCCCAGGTGACGTGGGTTTAGCTAGCGGGCAGACACAGGATACATTTGCTACTGCCTTTACCCGCGCCAACACGGGGCTCCCGGGATAACTCTTTCGTGAGGTTGTCTCGGCAATTGAGAAATTACCAGCAGGCAAAGCACCTGGATTGGATAGGCTGCCAGGGGATTTGTTCAGGGACGAACCACATATCTGGGGTCCCTATCTTTGGGTGTTATTTAGCGCCATTATGAATGGCATGCCAATCCCTGAAACTTGGGCAGGGGCAGAAATTGTCCCAGTTTTTAAAAAGGGCTCTCCTCTAAACCCTGCAAACTATAGACCGATCAGTTTGATCGATGTCACACAAAAGCTATTTGCAAGGGTTCTATTAGACCAAATACAGACCTGGCTGCACGAGAATGACATCATAAGCCCCTACCAAGCCGGATTCAGGAAAAACACCTCTACCGTGGACCAAATCTATAGACTCCAACTTATAGTTTGGAAGACGGTATCAATTGAGGGTGGCAGCCTCTTTTTGATTTTTGTGGACCTGAAAACGGCTTTTGATCTGGTCCCCAGAATTAAACTTTGGGGGGTGCTCAGAGAACTGGGGATTCCCCCCATCTGCTCAGCATGCTTATTAAGCTGCATGAGGCCACCTACGCCCAAAGTAAGATGTGGCAGGGGTGGAGAATTAACTAACAGACTCCCAGTTGACAGAGGAGTGAGACAGGGTTGTGTGCTTGCACCAACCCTCTTCTGCCTCTTTGTCAACACATTAATTGCACAACTCTCTGAGGTTGAGGATAATGACACCCCCAAGCTAGCAAACTCAAAGATACCGGCATTGATGTTTGCTGACGACACTCTTTTATTATCTAAGATGCCCAGGGGGGTTCAGAGGATATTGGATAGGTTTGTCGCTTTTTGAATAATAGGGGCTTGGTGATAAACACCTCAAAAACAAAATTTATGGTGCTTAATCCGCCTAAGAAAATACATTCAAATCCCAAATTAAATGGCATTCCACTTGAAAGGGTTTCCGTATTTGATTATCTGGGTGTCACCCTCACTGAAAATATGGAATGGGCTCCCCAAATAGCTAAAGCCAAGCTAAAACTCGCCCAGACCGCCGGGGGAATAGCTAAACTGGTAGGGGAATCAATGATGAAGCCCATTGCCCCTGCCATTGAGATCTATAGGGCGCAAGCGAGGGGAGCTACGTTGTATGGGGCTGAACTCTGGGGACATTGCTCTTCTGTCCTTTTAACTAAGGTTGAGAACAGTTTCCTCAGGCAAATCTTGGGCCTCCCGCCTAGTACACCGCTAACCCCCTTGCGGCTAGACATAGGTATTGCCCCGATCAAAGATGAGGCTGCCCTACGACCCCTAACTTTTTGGCGAAGGCTTTGGGTGACCCCAGAATTGGTTGAATACCAAGCAGAAACGAAGGATCTTCTAGCCCATCTAGGGGTCCTAAAAAAAGTCCCTTGGTTTGTGCATGTGAGGCATCTATGTGTAATGATAAACCAACACTTTGGACTAATCCTGAAGAAACCAGTTTCATGGTTTCACGAGCTGAACTTGTGAAAATGTATCGAATAAAAAAGCTCGAGGCCATCCAGGTAAATCCGAAATTAGGTCCTTTAACTACACTGTTCCTCACAGTCAAGGAGGACTACAAATTTGAACCTTTTTTGGATGACATTTTACCTCCCATAGCAAGGAAATTATATGTGCAGTTCCGATATAGTATTTTACCCCTCCGGGCTTTTACTTCCAAATGGGCTAATTTGCCCCCTCGTGGGTGCCCTGCCTGCAACAACCACGAGGAGACTGAACTGCATGTTTTATTCTTTTGCCCTGGGTACAAAGTAGCAAGGAAAAGCTGGCTTGTACAGTTGTGCAGGAATCTGGGGTTTGTGCAATGTATGGCGGCATTTAGAGTCTTGAAATACGATACTTCCAAGCCTATAGTATTTGCTGTTTCTCAGTTTCTAAATGCAATGCGGCGAAGGAGAAGGGTTTTCCTTCACAAGGAAAAATAATTAAAAGATACTAGCCTGATTGTAGTACTAATACAAGCGCCCAATGCTTAGACCACAGTAATGGGAATTTGCTTTTAAATTTTTATGATCAATGTAGATTTTTTCTTTCTTTTTCTGTCTTTTTAATTGGCATTTGTCTTTTATCTATTTATTGCAACATTACTGTGTTGTCCTTTGCTCAGGGCCTGTTTAGTTATACTAATGAACCGACCAACTATTGGGAATCCCAGCCCTGTGTGGTTTTCTCCATGTACCTGCAAATGTATGGATGTATTCTATTATTGGAAATTTTATGTTGTGTCGTGTATCCACAATTCCTTTGATGGAAGTGGTTCTACTTTTATGTTGGAATGTTTTAAATCCAGAGTGCAGTTCTACTTATCTTTGTATACTTTTATGGGCCTAGTGACCGAAATAAAGGTTTTTTAACTGAACTGAACTGAACTTCAGAAAGAGGCAAGAGAGTTGCAGAAAGAGACGAGAGGTACAGAAAGAGGAAAGTGGGGTGTCAGAAAGAGGCAAAAGGGGTGAAGAAAGAAGTAAGAGAGGTGCGGAAAAAAGCAATAGAAGTGCAGAAAGAACCAACAGAGGTGCAGAAAGAGGCAAGAGGGGTGCAGAAGGAGGCAAGAGAAGTGCAGAAGGAGGCAAGAGAAGTGCAGAATGAAGCCACAGAGGTGCAGAATGGGGAAAGATGGGTGCAGAAAGAGGCAAGGGAAGTGTAGAAAGAAGCAACAGAGGTGCAGAAAGAGGCAAAAGAACTTCAGAAAGAGGCAAGAGAGATGCAGAAAGAGACAGGAGGTACAGAAAAAAGAAAGTGGGGTTTCAGAAAGAGGCAAAAGGGGTGAAGAAAGAAGCAAGAGAGGTGCGGAAAAATGCAAGAGAAGTGCAGAAAGAACCAACAGAGGTGCAGAAAGAGGGAAGAGGGGTGCATAAGGAGGCAAGAGAAGTGCAGAATGAAGCCACAGAGGTGCAGAATGAGGCAAGAGAACTGCAGAAAGAGACAAGAGAGGTGCAGAAATAGGCACGAGAGGTGCAGAAAGAGGGAAGAGCGGTTCAGAAAGAGGCAAGTGAGGTGCAGAAACATGCAAGAGGGGTGCAGAAAGAGGCAACAGAGTTGCAGAAACAGGCAAGGGAGGTGCAGAAAGAGGAAAGTGGGGTGCAGAAAGAGGGAAAAGTGGTGAAGAGAGAAGCAAGAGAGGTGCGGAAAAAAGCAAGAAAAGTGCAGAAAGAACCAACGGAGGTGCAGAAAGAGGCAAGAGGGGTTCAGATAGAGGCAAGAGAAGTGCAGAAAGAAGCCACGGAGGTGCAGAAAGCGGCAAGATGGGTGCATAAAGAGGCAAGGGAAGTGGAGAAAGAAGCAACAGAGGTGCAGAAAGAGGCAAAAGAACTTCAGAAAGAGGCAAGAGAGGTGCAGAAAGAGAAAAGAGAGGTACAGAAAGAGGAAAGTGGGTTGCAGAAAGAGGCAAAAGTGGTGAAGAAAGAAGCAACAGAGGTGCAGAAAGAAGCAAGAGCAGTGCAGAAAGAAGCAACAGAGGTGCAGAAAGAGGCAAGAAGGGTGCAGAAAGAGGCAAAAGAAGTGCAGAAAGAGGCAAGAGAAGTGCAGAAATAAAGAAGAGAGGTGCAGAAACAGGCAACAGAGGTGCAGAAAGATGGAAGAGGGGTGCAGAAAGAGGGAAGAGGGGTGCATAAAGAAGCAAGAGAGGTGCAGAAAGAAGCAACAGAAGTTCAGAAAGAAACAACAGAGGCATAGAAAGAGGCAAAAGGGGTACAGAAAGAAGCAATAGAGGTGCAGAAAGAAACAAGAAAGGTGCAGAAAAAAGCAGGAGAAGTTCAGAAAGAGGCAAGTGAGATCCAGAAAGAGGCAAGAGTGGTGCAGAAAGAGGCAAAAGGGGTGCAGAAAGAGACAAGAGAAGTGCAGAAACAAGCCACGGGGTGCAGAAAGCAGCAAGATGGGTGCAGAAAGAGGCAAGGGAAGTGTAGAAAGAAGCAACAGAGGTGCAGAAAGAGGCAAAAGAACTTCAGAAAGAGGCAAGAGAGGTACAGAAAGGAAAGTGGGATGCACAAATAGGCAAAAGTGGTGAAGAAAGAAGCAAGAGAGGTGCAGGAAAACGCAAGAGAAGTGCAGAAAGAACCAACAGAGGTGCAGAAAGAGGCAAGAGGGGTGCAGAAAGAGGCAAGAGAAGTGCAGAATGAAGCCACAGAGGTGCAGAAAGAGGCAAGAGAACTGCAGAAAGAGGCAAGAGACGTGCAGAAAGAGGCACGAGAGGTGCAGAAAGTGGGAAAAGGGGTGCAGAAAGAGGCAAGAGGGGTGCAGAAAGAGGCAAGAGGGATGCAGAAAGAAGCAAAAGAGGTGCAGAAAGAAGCAAGAGCAGTGCAGAAAGAAGCAACAGAGGTGCAGAAAGAGACAAGAACGGTGCAGAAAGAGGCAAAGAAGTGCAGAAAGAAGCAACAGAAATGCAGAAAGAGACAAGAGAAGTGCAGAAAGAGGCAAGCGAAGTGCAGAAATAAGCAAGAGAGGTGCAGAAACAGGCAACAGAGGTGCAGAAAGATGGAAGTGGGATACAGAAAGAGGGAAGAGGGGTACATAAAGAAGCAAGAGAGGTGCAGAAAGAAGCAACAGAAGTGCAGAAAGAAGCAACAGAGGCATAGAAAGAGGCAAAAGGGGTACAGAAAGAAGCAATAGAGGTGAAGAAAGAACTAGGGAAGTGCAGAAAGAAGCAAGCGAGGTGCACAAAAAGGCAATAGATGTGCAGAAAGAGGCAAGAGAGGTGCAGAAAAAGGAAGAAAAGTACAGAAAGAAGCAAGAGAAATGTAAAAAGAGGCAAGAGAGGTGCATAAAGAAGCAAGAGTGGTCTGCGCGCCATTAGTACCAATTTAACACACACATTTAGCAATAAGTAACAGCTGACCATTCCAGCTTTGCAAAGGGCCTTCCACCATGCTGTAACCATTGTCGCTGCATTTTTGGTGCCGTTTGAGCCAGAAACAAGTTTTTTTTTGTTCAAATCTGAAGATTATGCAGCAGATGATGGATTACGTAGAAAATGTGGAAAATGTATAATTAAGCGAAAATCGGTGCAGCGGAACAGTCGCATAATTCCAGTGGCCCTGTTCATACCTCTGACTAGGTCCAGAAGTGCTCCTCAGTGGTTCCTTCTTTTTTTTTCTCATTGAGTTTATAGGTGAGCTTCTATGGAAACGAGGAAGACTAAACCTGAGGTTACCACTCCACAACACAGACTACCATACCACATAATTACTCTCCATACACATAGTCCCACTCTACATAATTCCTATACACTAAATACCACATACTTTCTATCCACATAATTTCACTGCACAACATACTACTCAGGAATTCCTCTGCGTAGGACTTCCAGGAGGTACTAGGAGGGATTCTTGGCCAACAAAGTCCCTCAGGAGTAAAGTGAACTTCATCCCCCAACCAGTAGTGTGGCAGGAGGTGCATTTGCAGAGTAGTGGAGAAAGGGGGCGTGGCCCCCGAAGACCTCTTAGCAATCCCACTGTGTGGTCCTTACTGAAGGTAACAAGAGTGGTAGTTGGCCCCAAGGACATCTTTGTGGGCCAACTACCCCTCCTATCACCTCTAGTAAGTCCCACACAGCAGGATTGCTAAGTTCTCATAGCAGGCCACACCCCCTTTGCCCACCACTCTGCAAACGTGCTCCCTGGCATGCTCTTGGATGGGGATTGAAGTCCCCTTCACTGCTGGGGATCCTTAGGGGCCAACAAGCCTACCTGTTACCTCCTTTAGGCCCCACACAGTAGGATTGCTGAGAGATGTACGCAGGCCACACCCCCTTTCTCCACCACTCTGCAAATACACCTCCTGGTGCGCTCTTGGTTGGGGGATGAAGTCCCCTTGCCTCCTGAGGGTCCCTGGGGGCCAACTAGCCCTCCTGTTACCTCTAGTAAGCCCCACACAGCTGGATTGCTGAGAGGTGGACACAGGCTACGCCCCCTTTCTCTACCACTCTGCAAACGCGCCTCCTGGCATGCTCTTGGTTGGGGGATGAAGTCCCCTTGCCTCCTGAGGGTCCCTGGGGGACAACTAGCCCTCCTGTTACCTCCAGTAAGCCCAACACAGTGGGATTGCTGAGAGGTGGACACAAGCCATGCCCATTTTTACAACACTCTGCAAACGCACCTCCTGGCACACTGGTGGTGGGGCGATGAGGTCCCCTTGTGTCTTTAGTACCTCAGGACTGAAGTGGACTCATCCCCCAAGCAGCAGTGTGCCAGGAGGTGTGTTTGCAGAGTGGTGTAAAAAAGGGGCATGGGCTCTGACCACTCTCAGTAATCCAGCTGTGTGGGGCTTACTAGAGGTAACAGGAGGGCTAGTTGGCCCCCAGGGACCCTCAGTAGGCAAGGGGACTTCATCCCCCAACCAGTGGTTAATGGCCCGGAAGTGGTTAAGAGTGGCCCCCCTCCTGGGCCATTTTTGGCCCCGGGACCCCATTCCCCGGGGCATGGCCATTTTGTTGGGGACTGCGGGGGGACCCCCAATACCCCCGCAGTCCTTGCCGGCTCCCTGCCTCCTGCGGGAGATGGCATTGCTTTTGGGCAAAAGGACCTGCTGACATGCAGCTCCCTTTGCCCAAAATCAATACTGCTTCACTTCATGGAAGCGAGAGTAGTTTTCCTGCTCTTGCTTCCATGAAGCGAAGCAGTGTTTGCTATGGCATGGCGGGAGCACTGCTCCCGCCAGGCCTTAGCAAACCGCAAAGTCCCGAGGGTGGGCACCCTAGGACATTGCTGGAGCCGGCCCTGGGGAGTGGCGGTCCCCAGGGCCAAGGAGGGCTCCTGGAGGGGGGCCGCCGGCCCCCCTCCCAGCATTTGCATAGCCCCGGAGAGGTGGTGGTCCCCATGGGTCCCCAACAGACCCCATATTTGAATAAAGTATGCCCTGGGAGGTGGTGGTCCCGGGGCATTGTGGGGGGGCTCAATCCCTCCCACACTTAATTTTTAAAACAAGCCCCGGGGAGGTGGCAGTCCCCAGGGCTGCAGTGGGGACCGCTTGGCCCCTTGCATTTAATTCTTAAAGCCCCGGGGAGGTGGTGGTCCCCAGGGCAGTGTGGGGGGGCAGGAGCCCCCCCACACTTTTATTAAATAAAATAACGCCCCGGGGAGGTGGCGGTCCCCGGGGCTTGGGGGTCCTGCGAGGCCCTCCATCCATAATGATTAAAGCCCCGGGGAAGTGGTGGTCCCCGGGGCTGCAGGAGGGTGCCTGCCCTCCGCATATCATTAACATTGCCCCGGGGAGTTGGCGGTCCCTGGGGCTGCAGGGGCCCGCGGGCCCCCACATCTTAATTAAACATTGCCCCGGGACCTGGCCCACCCGGGGGCTTCAAGAAAACGAAGCACGGGAGTCCGCGCTTCGTTTTAATTTTCAGCAGGATTCGCGGACCGTACGCAGATCCCGAAGAATTTTTTTTTTTAAATGATTTTTTTGGGCCTAGGGGGTCAGGGTGTTTCTACCCTGCCCCCTTTTCTTGTTTTTGTTACCTTTTTTCTTGTGAGTTGGTTCAACTGAGTCACAAGATTGCTGCCAACACTTCCTGGTTGGAACTGTTGGCAGCCAATCAGAGTCAAGCTCGAGATCGGGAGGGTTCACGGATCCACCATGGTCACCAGATATTAATATTTCTAAATATAGACATTTCTCAGGAACTACTAAACAGATTTACACCATTTAACAACAAGGTCGCTTTCTGAACCGAGAGCTACCTTTTTGCCAAATTTGATGTAATTCCGTTCAGCAGTTCGGGCTGTAGCCTTGTCTCAAGTTTCCTAAGGAAATTAACATGGAGAAAACGCGTTTTGGGACCCCCCTTTTTTCACAGCCCCCGCTTGACGAATCACGCCGAAATTTTCAAAATAGGAGCTGACCGGAGTGCCCCATTAGTTTTGAAAATTTGACGATTGTTCGTCAAACAGCGCCAAAGATATTTTTAAATCAAAAAACGCTTTTCCAATGGAAACTAGGTCCTAACTATAACTACCTACTGGCGACTGGCAATAGGTAATATATATATATATGTGTATATTTGTGTTGGAAATGGCCCTTTTTGCAGGGTTATCCCCAAACTGTTTGCTTCTTCCTCCTATTTTTTCCTGACCTGTGTTTGTTGGCTATAGGACTCTGGGCACTTTACCACTGCTTATCAGTGCTAAAGTGCATATGCTCTCTGTGTAAATTGTTATTGTGATTGGTTATCCATGATCAGCATATTTGGTTTACCAGTAGGTCCCTAGTAAAGTGCACTGAGTGTGCCAGGGCTGGTAAATCAAATGCTACTAGTGGGCCTGCAGCACTGGTTGTGCCACCCACATGAGTAGCCCAGAAAATATGTCTCAGGCCTGCCACCGCGGTGCCTGCACGCCTTTTGTTAACTGCCATGTTGACTTGGCAAGCCCTACCCTTCCCCTTTCTTACACATAGGACACCCCTATGGTAGGCCCAAGGTAACCCCCTGGGCAGGGTGCAGTGTATGTGAAAGATAGGACATGTACTGGTGTGTGTAACATGTCCTGATAGTGAAATACTGCCAATTTTGTTTTTCACTATTGAAAGGCTATCTTGTCCCATAGGACAGAATGGGGAATGCTTTGTAATATTTTACAAGCATGTCTTTCCATAGGGATAAGATTGAAAAATGGAGTTTGGTATCCCTGAACTCAGGATTTAATAACACATCTTTTAGTAAAGATAGTTTTTAAATTGTGTGTTTGAAAATACCACTTTTAGAAAGTGGCTATTTTCTTGTTCAACCATCCTGTGCGCCTCTGCCTGTTTGTGGATTGACACTCTGGCTTTGGAGTGACAGGGGCTGGGGAGGTGCAGTGGCTCCAGGAGTCTTGATGAGTCAGCACTAGGCTGAATAGGCCTGACCTGCATTTGGAGTGGTGGGAGGAGTAGCACCTGTACCTGAATAGAGCTGTGCCTGCCTTCCACAATGCTGGCTCCGCCCCCCTGTGGTGTGTCTGGAGCCAAGACTCACACTGACAATGGATGTTGTTGTGCACTTGCATAGTGCCCCCCAGAACTGGTTTGAACTGGCCTCAGAGCCCCTTGCACAAAGAGAACAAAGACATTTTGGGGTATAAGTATCAGACCCAAACCCCCAGACTTTTAGATCATTCCTGGAATTCAAGAGGAACCTTTGCCAAGGAGAAGAGCTGGAGAGACTGAGGTGAAGTACTGCCCTTGCTGGGGTTGGCCTGCAGTTGCTGTTTCTGCCAAGGAAAGGAGAAGGACTTTGCTGTGTGCTTTGTCCCCTTCTTGAAGGAGATCTCCAAGGGCCTGAAGTGTGCTGGCCTTCTGTTCTGAAGTCTCAGGGACACCAAGACTTCACCCCCAGCTCCCCTGAACTCTGCTGCTGTGAGTTATGACCTGTTAAGAGGTGCTTGTGCCAGTTTTGGGCCTCTGGAGGTTGTTGCTGCTGTTTGGGAGCTGGAAGTAAGAAGAAACTCAAAGAACTACAGAAATGGATGCAGCGAGGGATCACGGCTGAAGAGGACAGACGCAGCACCGCTCGACGCCGCCGCATCGATCGCCGCCGCATCGATCGCTGACGCATCCCGGATTTCCACGCATCGTATCTGTGCGGCATGCTTTCCTGATGCATCACCTGCAAACCGGAACCGGCACGAAGAATCGACGCATCACTCCCCATACAGACCGGATTCGACGCAACTCGTCCTCTGCATGTCACAGAACTGTCGCATCGCCTCCCCAAGGTCTCAGGAGTGTTGCATCTCTTTGTTTTCCGACTCTCCGGCTGTTTGGCTTTTGGAACTTTGACGCATCTACAGGTACCTTGGTGAAAAGTCACGCATCCGTAGTTTTCTATGGTACAAGTTCTTGAAACCTTTTGAAAGTCATATTTTTAACTGTGCATGTGGATTTTTGTCATTTTGGTCTTATTTAGTTTAGATAAAGGTATTTATTTTTCTAAACTGGTGTTGTGTCCATTTGCTGTGTTTTCACTGTGTTACTGTGAGTTTTGGTACAAATACTTTACACATTGCCTTTGGGATAAGCCTGTCTGCTCGTGCCAAGCTACCAAGGGGGTGAGCAGGGGTTATTTTAGAAGTGTATCCCCCTTACCCTGACTAAAAGCAAGGGTCCCGATTTGGACAAAGGTACCAACTAGAGACCCCCATTTCTAACAGGAATCTTCTCACATATGATGGCTGCACGTTAGTGTCATTACACATGATGTAGTGGAAATCTCATTTAATTTGTAGGTGTGCATCATAACCACATGCAGGATGCATCCGCATATAATATTGCAATTATGTTAACGTGAAGTGTTAGAGTTTGAAACATATTAACGTAACTACATGACATGTTTTAGCTTATTGATAAGTAGTATGGAGAATTAACGTAGGAAATGAATGTAACTAGCAGAAAATGTTAACATGAAGAACTAGTGTTGTGAAGTTAATGCCACTCAAAAAGGAATGTGTTTAACAACGATATTTCTATAATTTGCTAAATGTGTTAATAAAAAGCAATAGGGTTATGTCAATTTGTAATGCTTAACGTGTCACGTTCTTATGTTAGCTAAAATCGTAGGCCTGAAATGCAAATCCCTGACAACTCTTGTTTTAGAATTAATCGTTGAAGTTCATGTCCACTGTGAATGCTGTTCTTTCTCACGTTTTGTAGTGCAGGTGAAGAAGCGCTCTTTTAGACAGAATAATGTTTTTTTTTAGCAGCTAGGCAAGAAGGGGAGAAGTTTCTCAGATCCTAGTGTACCCTCCTTTGAGACAGCAGTGGTAGGTGTGGATGTCGCGTGTACCTCCACCCAATGCTCTTTGCTTTCCGGTGAACTTAATATTGACTCTATAATTACTGCAACTATTACTACAACTATTACTACAATGAGTGCACCTACAATACATTTGCGTCTACGATCTGAATTTCCAAACTACATTTTAGAGTAGCTCGGATCACAGTTTGAAAGAGGGTTAACACACAGAGTCTCTTTTCTATGTCTCTATCCACATATGACAAAGTTCTTTTCAACAGTCTCTGGTTTACAGCATTTTCACAGCTTGGAAGACCTCCCTAGCCCTCTTTCTTCTTCTTCTTCTTCCCTAAATTTATTTTTCCTCCACTTGGGTCTGGTTATCTTCTCCAAACAAATTATTTACAGTTCAAAGTTCAACTCATATCCCTTATCAGGTCAAAACAATATCCTCAATAACTCGTTGTAACAGTTCAGCTCTCAACGCTCAAACCTCTTGAGGAGACTCTGGTGCTTCGAAGCTTGGGAATTCGGGGCCCGATTCACAGAACTAATCTGAGACAAAATCCTAAACTTACTACTTTTGGTATTCACAGAAGGCATTTAGTAGTAGTAAAGTTAGGATTTTGTCTTAAGTCTGTCTTAAGTCTGTCTTCAGTCTGTCTTAAGTCTGTCCTAAGTTTGTCTTAAGTTTGTCTTAAGTCTGTCTTAAGTCTGTCTTAAGTCTGTCTTAAGTCAAACTTAAGACAAAATCCTAACTTTACTACTACTAAATGCCTTCTGTGAATACCAAAAGTATTAAGTTTAGGATTTTGTCTCAGATTAGTTCTGTGAATCGGCCCCTTGTTGTCTTCCAGAATCAGAGTCCGTAAGCCACTTAGCCTTGGTGGGAAGGAACGGTCAATGACAGAAGTGCATTGGTTTCAATCCCTGGAACTCTCAGCAAGATCTTGACTATCAGCACCGAAATCTTGGACTTCGATCTCCCCGGAATTTTCAACCAGATAAGTCCACTCTGGAGAGAAATATCTCCGACAAGGCACTTGTGCTCTCCTCGGTCTTCTTGCACTCTCTGTGTTTTGCTCAGTCTCACTTAGATCAGACTCTGAAGATTCACCTATTGGTGCAAGTTTTCGTTCAGTTACAAGTCTCAGGTTCCTTCTTCTCTGTCTTACTGGCCAGGTTTCACCTGCAGCATCTTTCTTCCTTAACTGCACACGACCACTTGTCACGACAGTCTCTTCCACTGAGTCAGACTCTCTGTCACTCGCAACGTTACTGTCTCCCGCAGTGTCTATACCAGGGTCTTGTGTAGCTTGACCTCCCTCAGATCAATCTGGTGCATATCCAGCCTCTTCAGGTACATCTACAGCTTGGCTTGTCCTCTCCCTTGACCCCTCAGTCACAGCTGGAAGTTCTTCTGGGAGAGGAGCTGTTTCATCAGAGGGACCGAAGACTTGTCAGGTGTCAGAGGCCTGGTCCCAATTCGACACTCCACCACACTTCACATCAGTTGTAATCACCAGTATCACTTGATAAGGCCCACGTCAATGAGAATCGAGACAGTTTTTCCTCACATGCTTTCTGATGAGAACCCAATCTCCTGGGTTCAGTTTGTGGCAGAGATTCTCTGAAGTCTGTGCAGTCGCTGCTTCAACCTGATGAGACACAGAACAAACCACGTCAGCCAATCCTTTACAGTAGTCAAGGACCACATCATCTGTGATGTTCACCAACATGGTAGCAGGCATGGCAAGCAAATGCATCACTCTTCCCATAAGAATTTCATGGCGTGACAACCCAGTTTGCCCATCAGGGATGCTGCGCAGACTCATTAGCACAAAAGGTAAAGCATCAGGCCATTTCAAAAATGCTGAAGCACACGCTTTAGCCAACCTCGATTTCAAGATACAGTTGATTTGCTCCACCATTCCCGATTCCTCTGGCCTGTAGCTACAACATAGTCTTTGATCCACATTCAAGGAGGTGCACAGCAACTTCATAACTTCATTGTGGAAATGTGTACCTCTATCCGACTCCAATGTAGTTGGAAATCCGATTCTAGGAATGAGTTCCCTCAACAACAACTTACCTACTGTGAGGCAATCACATCTCCTAGACGGGTAAGCCTCGACCCATGATAAAAGACACACACAGCAACCAGAATGCATCTCAACCTATTACACACAGGCTTCTCAACAAAATCCATTGGATTCGATTAAAGGGACCCCCTGATCAGCCAATGTAGCTCAATGTAATGACAGTCTTCTTCCCAGCATTCATTTGTTGACCCATGACACACTGATGACACACAGCTTTCGCAATCACTCAAAACCTTGGATTGAACCAAGACTGTCTGAATAATCTCACCATCGCATCCCTTCCTATATAAGCTGCTCCATGGATTTGTCTCGCCATTAGGTGTAACCAACAATCTGGTAATACTGCCCTGCCATCAGCCGATACCCAAATGTCATCTTTCCCTTTCTCACAACCTGCTCTGATCCAGCCCACTTGTTCCTCATCTGTGACCTCCATTTGCAAACGCCTCACTTCATCCCATGAGTCAGCAGCCGTTAGCATCATGTTGAGCTTGGTCTTCTCTGTACTCTCGCCAGTATATTCCCCATTGAAAACACATGCATGAAAAGCACCGTAGCATGCGACTTCATCGGCATACCTATTTCCAATAGTAACAAAATCATTTCCCCTTCCATGGGCTGTGCATTTAACGACAGCCACTCCTCTTGGCAGTTGTAAAGCTTCCAACAGTTGTCTGACATACTCTCCATTTCGTATCGGGGACCCAGATGATTCTAGGAACCCTCTCTGCGACCATAGCTGTCCAAAATCATGAACCACACTGAAACCGTACTGGCTATCGGTATAGACTGTGACTCAGATTTGTTCAGAAAAGAGGCATGCATGGGTCACTGCAATGATTTCAGCCACTTGTGCGGGTGTACTCCCTGTAACCAAGCAGCTTCCACCATTCCAGAGATGGTACAGACAGCAAACGCTGCTCTCAAATTTCCTTCATTGTCTCTTAAGCATGAACCATCAACAAAAAGGACTTGATTGGGATCAGACAATGGCTCATTGGCAATGTCAGGTCTCGATTTCATACAAAGCTCAGTGACATCTAGACAGTCATGGTCTTCACATTCTTCCCCATCAGCACTTGGAATAGGTAACAAGGTAGCAGGATTTAACACAGAACACCGCTTCAGTAATGTTTTCAGCAGCAAGAAGCACCTGTTCATACCTTGTCAGGCTGTTATCTGCTAAATGCTGTGTTTTAGTTCTCATCATCAAAATCTCAACTGAGTGTGGTACATATACTGTAAGAGGATGACCCATCACAATGCTTTCACATCGTTCAATACGGACACCTGTTGCGCAAAGGACCTGAGACATCTGGGATCTAGAGTAGCTGAGAAATAGGCCAGTGGTCTATGGGCACCTCCATGTGTCTGGGTGAGTACAGATAGAGCACAACCTTCCCGCTCATGGCAGAACAGCGAAAACACTTAGGGGCTGATTTCGATATGGCATGTAAAGGCTCTGGCCTGCAGTCAGAGACTTTAGGGCCGCATCGTAATAGGCTGGTTGGTTTACTTTCGACTGCCTCATTATTTTGGAGGCGGTTGGAAAGTAAACCTGCCGGTCATTGCGGCTGGCTTCTGACGGGCTCACAGAGCCCGTCCGCCAGTCGGAAGGCGACAAGTAATCTCAAGGGTGGGTCTTTCCGCCCTTGAGATTACGATCACGGTTTCCTACATGGTTTCCATGCTGGCCTGTCTGACATGAAAACCATGTCGGAAAGCGTGTTTGGGGGTACCCAGCAGGGCCCCCTTTGGTGCACAGCCTCCGGTTGGAGGCTGAGGGGGCACCAATGATGCCCCCCTGCTCATCCCTGCACCTTGTGCCAGGCACCATGAGGTGCCTGCCATGGGGTGCAGGGATGAACTGCTCCTCCCTTTTCTCAATGGGAGCTTGCGTTACAGATGGTTTACGGCTGTAACACGAGCTCCCATTGAAAACAGTGGAATGCAACCGAACAGTGTTCGGTCGCATTATAATATGCTGGTCGGGACAGCCAACCAGGTGTCGGTCGGTCCCATACCCGATTTGGTGTCGGGTGGAAGGAATTCCACCCGACATCAAAATCAGGGCCTTTATTGTAATCAGGCATTCCTAAAGCTGGAGCATGACACAGGCACTCTCTCAACTCCAGGAAGGCAAGTAGACAATCATTATCCCAAGGTACTGGATCACACACATCCTTTTAGGTCAGCAGTTGCAAAGGTTTTGCCATCAGGTAAAAATTAGAAATCCACTGTCGGCAGTAGCCAACGATTCCCAAGAACATTCTGACCTATTTTTGGGTACTAGGCTGGTTCATTTTCATGATCGCTTCCACTCTTTCTGGTGACACCTTTCTTTTGCCCTTTTTGATTTGATGACCCAAGTGCTGTACTACATTTAGACAGTACTGAAGCTTACCCAAAGACACCATATGCCCATTGTCAGCCAGATGGTTCAGTAAGGAAATGGTATCGTCCCTGCAAGCATCTCGTCTCTCGGACGCGATGAGAAGATCGCCAATGTATTGGACCAACACTGAGTTTCGGGGCAGAATCAGACTCTCAAGGTTCTTTTTCAAGATCCGATTGAATATGGATGAACTTTAAGGTTAGCCTTGAGGGATACAACACCTCGTTAAGACACAATTCTCCAGACGGAAAGCAAATAAAATTGGCTTTCCTTGTGCAATGGAATGAAGAAATAGGCCTAGCAGAGGCCAATCACCATGAACCATTCAGCTCTGCAAGGGATCTGAAAGAAGATTACAGATGGATTTGGTACCACAGGACAACATGGAATCACTATGCTATTGATTTTCCTAAGATCCTGGACAATGCGATATTTCCCACTCAGCTTCTTCAATCCCATGATAGGAGACTTGCATGAACTTCCCATGATCTCCTTTAGGATGCACTGCGCAATGTTGGATTCAATTACAGGTGTAATCCCTGCAACTAATTCTGGGGTCAGATTGTACTGATGTGGTCTCGGAAACTCTACATTTGGCTTGACTTGTATGCGGACTGGCTCGACTCCTCAAATCAGTGCAATTTCTTCCCCTGAGACGTCCCATAGCACTGGAGAGATGGTATCTCTAAGATACAGTGGCATGTCTTTCACTGTCAGTAAAGGAAACATGGCAGTACAAAGGTTCTGCTTAGCCAATTTGAAAGCAACGTCCTCATCATTAGTCAAGAATTCTATTCCGTTTGGTGTGCAGTAGATGGTACAGTTTAACATGCACAACAGGTCACGCCCTAATAAACAAACCGGACTCTAATCACACACCTCGAACTGATGGTGATCCTGAAAGGTTCGTATTTTCACTGGGACCTTTTCCGTCAAAGGGTTTGTCATTCTTTTGTTGGAGACTCCTAAAAGTTGGATCGATTTTCCCGAGAGGGGCAGATTTGGGGCGACTGCGGATCTCAAAGTAAAATGGGTAGCACCAGTATCAATCAAGAATGTAATGGGATGACCATCTACGTCTGCTTCTACGTATGGTCTGCTCTGGCCTACCTCTAAGACTGCTCCAGGTGTACAGTCTTCCTCCTCTTCTCAGGCACCGTCATAAGGACAGGTCCGGATCAAAAAATTCCAGGGCATCTGATGATATGTTCGATTGATATGTGAAATTCTTGGAGGCTGAGGCACTTGCACTAACTGGTTCTGATTCACTCCTCCATTAAACAATCTTGGCCTGGTCACTGTCGGTAATTGATTTACTCCATCTGCCACCTGCACAAGTTCTCCTCCCAGCTCTTAGTTCACAGGATTAAGGCAACACTTGCGCTTCCAATGCCCGATCTTATGACAAAAATGAAAGGCAGTGGTCTTCTTCAGGGTCGAGACATCTATCTCTATCTTTGGATCTATAGGGATGCCTCTTCCTCTTCCCCATCAACCCTACAACTGATTGTACTTGTACACCTCCTGAAGCATTTCCCTGACCACAAGCTGCAGCTCGAATCATTGCCTGCACCTGCTCTCCTTTCTGGGCATTGCACATTTGGACAAACATCAATTTCCCCTTAATCCTCCTATGTTTAGATTCCACCTCATCACTGCAATACCTGGCATACCACAAGATTTAATCCACAGATTTGTTTTGCCAACAAATCAGGTGCTGTTGGAACATGAGGCTGATCTCCGGCCTCAGTCCAGTCATAAATTTGGACACAAATTGTCCCATGTCTTTAGGGTTGAGTGTATCTAATCCACTGTACTGTTTGAAGGGTTTTAACAGCCTCTCGTAATAAGCATGCACTGATTCTTTAGGTTCTTGAGTCATTCGATCTATCTTAACCCAATCGATGGGGCTATTTTGGACTGCAACCATGAGATCACCTGATCGTACTTCGGCAAAGGATCATGAGTTACTGAGTCCCTTTCTGGTTCAGCAGTAGGGCACTCAACAGCTATTTTGCAAGCAGACTATAGATCACTAGGAACCACAATTTTGAACAAGGTGTTTAAATCAATCCACAGCTTTTTTGAGATCTTAACAAAGCGATCAACTTGCTTGTACCACTCAGCAGGTTTCTCTCTTAACCTGGGGAAATAATGTGTGAACACAGCAAGGTCACCCCGACTCCAGGGAACAAGCACATACCCTCCACTAGGCACCTCCTATAACGGGTATACCTCTACTACCTGTGGATAGCTGTTGGAATTAGGGAAAGTGCCCACTTCTTTCTTGCCTTCAGAGAGAGAGCAACTCAGAATGAGCTCTTTCTTTTGCAATAGTGGCTTCATGCTACTCACCCATTGCTGTTGGAGAGGCTTCTTAGAAATACTGCACGTACTGATACCTTTCCTTTCCATTGAAATGCTTATGTAGGAATGTCATCTTAGCTCTAGTGTAGGGATAGATTTAATGGTTTTCACTCACCAACCCTCGTTGCAGGGAAACTTGGACTTATGCTTTCTGATACTCTGTATCCTACTTCTTAAATTAATAGTTTTGTTCATGCTGCACCATTTAAATTGGATGCATAAATTTGGCTTCATGCTAATTCCTTTGTATTTCTATACCCTCGAGTTGAGGTGTCTCTATGTCCAATTATTTTTGGCTTTGTAATAAGCTAACCTTATGTAGTTGTCAGTGGATTATTATATACCAAAAGGAATTGTTGGCTAATTAACTGTGTATTAACGTTTTTCTCCCCTTCACATTTTCATGCTGTGAAAAAGAGCCATCGGAGTGCGTCTCTAGAACAGGTCAAGAACCAAAACTGCTGTGTATATATTTTTAACTGTGGAAGCAAAATGCTGAGGTAATGCAAAGGACAATTACTAGAGAGTGAAGGGATGCAGACAGAACGCAGAACAGTGGTGAGAAAATGCATATATGTGTATTTAGGAAAGTGTTTCGAAAAAGAAACATAATGCCACAGCAGCCATCTTAGACGAGGCCATTCGTCTCAGAATCGAATGGATGGCACCACATTGGACCTCAGATAAGACTGATGATCATCATCATCATGTGCTGTCATCATAAATAAGGTGATTTTCCTCAAAAACCAAGTGGTTGTGATTTCCTGAGAACAAGAGGGCTGACAGAGTAAAGCAGCACTAGGTTTTGTTGTCAGGGACTAGAACCAGAGCTGGTGGAGGCAGTAGGTGCTCTGACTGAGGAGCAGAGTTTGAAGATACCACACTTTCTTTACACTCTAGTTGTTGAGGGCTTGAAGCAGTTTTGGGTTTCCACCAACACAATCCATCTGTCAGTCATCTCATTAAAATATAAACATTAGCAAACTATCATATCCTAATCCTGAATGCGAAGGACACTTTTTCAAGCCGTTGCGGAAGGCGACTGACCCAAATAAGGCAATGGCTTAACGGGACTTACCCAAAGACCCTCTCTGTATTTTTTATGTCCATTATATGTGCTATGGCAGATAGCAACAAAATTAATGCTTAACTTGATAATTAATAGTAACAATATAGAGTGCAGCGCTGCAACCAAAGTGCATTGTGGAAGAAGGAGAGATCAGGAAAGCACCATATCTACTACGATACGGCACTGTCCTTCTTTCTTCCTGGTGCTGGTGAATCACAGGACTGCCTAGCACCACACTTACACCTTTTCACCAAATGTGTCAGCGTCATGTATAGTATAGGTTTTGGACAGAAAGAATACCCTTGCAGTACAATATGCTGATCTTAGATGAACTTTAAAACTTTTCCCACTTTTGATAAATAAAACCATTTCTTCTTTTACACATTAGCTTCAATGAGGCGTTATTTTTGGCGTAAAGCCATGTCTACTATTGATATTAGGGTTTTGGGTAAAAAACTCACTGGTGGTTGCATGGGAAGGCCCATGTGCCACCCATGGAATTCACCTTTAATGCAAAGTTATGCAAAGAAGGGCAAAACTCTGCCTTGCCTTACTTTCAGACAAAAGTAGATCTAAAATAAACATTTTGGGCAGGTTTGCATCACTTTTGTGACACAAACCCACTGCAAAATATTACTAAATCTGACCACAAGTTTTTTCTACTTTATATCATATTTACTTTCAGACAAGAAGGCAAAAAAATATATAACCTTTATAGGCCTTAGAATATTGTCGCACACTGAGAAAAAGTAAAAAGCACTAGTGAAAACGCACAGCTAAAGAAAAGCAGAAACCATGTAAATATGCTAATTAAGGATGAAAACATAAGTATTAAACCGTCCAGCTACATACTTGCAATCATATTTCTTCATTAACGAGTGATGAAGGATTTGGCTCTAAATCAGTATATAAACAAAGATGAGAGAACACTGTCTTTGAATAGGTAACTCATATTTACTCTGTTCCAGTCACATTGTGCAACATTACAAGACTGAAAATAATTACATTTCATTTTTGTATTTCAAACCCATTCCTAGACAGAGTGCGCACAAAACTGATAAATAGTGGACAGGGGATGGTAAAGATGGAAACTCGCAAGTACACGATAATGCAATATTGGCCATGATCTGTGGGCATAACAATAACATGAGGAGAATTTTGAGAGGGTGACAATGTGTGGCTGCACTTTTGGTTAACGTAGTTTATCATTTGCACTTAGAATTAGTTGAAGTAGGCTTCACTTCTCACACTTACTGGAAGTGCACTACAGAGGAGTGGTGGCGGGAGGGAGAAGGATTTGAATCATGGGACAGTAAAGGGGAGATGAAGGTCGGTGGTGGTGCAAAGTAATCTTTGGGAATAAGGGGAAACAAATAAACAAATAGTCTTTTGGACTTTCAGGGGTATATTATGAGATGATACCCAATTGGTCATCTTGCTAGCCCCTGAACATTATTCTAAACTAGCATGCCTCAGGCCATGCCTCTTGGTAAGCCAACTGTCATCTGAAAGTCAACGGTGGAAAAGCAGAGGTCATGATTATAGGCAATAACTCTAACTGCTGGATACCGGACTGCTGGCCAGCTAGTTTTGGACCCCAGCTGCAGCCTAATTCTCTCTTAAGAAGTTAGGGATCTAGATTGATGACACATATTCTTTTGAGGTTCAGGTCAGGAAACTAGCGACAGTCTGTTTTAGCATCTTAAGAACCATCCAAAAGCGAATCGCAATTTTGCCAAAAAAACGTTGTTCAAGCTCTAGTAACTTTGTGTCTTCATTACACAAATGTACTTTATTTACGTACTTCCCAATCCCTGCTTAGGTGATTACAGATTGTCCAAAACATTGCCTAATGGAAGAGCGGCGGGTACTGATGGCCTGCCTATTGAGTTCTACAAAATATACATGGACCAACTAGCCCCGGTATTGGTAGAAGTATATGCGGAAGCATATGAGAGTGGTATATTGCCTCCCACTTTGCGCGAGGCTTTGATTGTTGTATTATTAAAACCTGATAAGGACCCCACAAAATGTGAATTGTACCGACCCCTGTCCGTAATGAATATTGATGTGAAAATTTTGGCTAAAATAATCGCAATGAAGCTTCAGCCCCTGGTGCCGGCTCTGGTGCTGCCAGATCAATGTGGTATAATTTGCAGAAGCGCTCTACAACGCACAATCTCCAAACTTTGTTTGCTTTATTGCACTATCTGGGTCCTGAGCTGAGGGCGGTGGCAGTGTTATTGGATGCTGCTAAAGACTTTGACTCAATACACTGGGGATATATGTTCACTGTGCTGGTCCGGATGGGGCTCCCTCCTGCGTTTGTAAAATGGATAAGACTGCTCTACTCTGAACCAACGGTAAGGTTAAGTTAAATGGGTGGGTGTTGGACTCGATTCAGGTAGGAAGGGGAACTAGGCAAGGATGCCCACTATCACCAATGTTATTTTCCCCTGTGCTAGAACCATTAGCATGTAAGATTATACAGCAGCATAAATACGCAGCACTCGGGTTCAGAAAGCGGCCAATAGCCATATCCCATATATGACATGCTGCTGTATGTCCTCGAACCGGAGGCGAATCTCGAACCCTTGCTCACGGAGTATGTCAAGTTTGGAGTGTTCTCTGGGCTGAATATAATTGGGAAAAATCGGTAATACTGCCCCTTACGCAGGGCACTACGGCGCACGAAATGGAATTCCCTTTGATGTGGGCCCAGGATCCCGTTAAGTATCTAGGCGTCTGGATACACAGGGACCCAGAGGTGGTAGTACAAATGAATTATGGCCGAGAACTAGCAGCGCTTACTGAACGGGTGGCTGGGTGGATACTGTTACCGCTCTCCTTAGCAGATCGAATAGCAGTGATAAAGATGACGATACTGCCTAAATTCCTGTATCTAATTGTGAATGTTCCCATAGTGTTAAACAAATCGTTTTTTAAGGCCTTGCAGACATGCTTATTGACTTTGACTTGGGCAGGTAGGCAGCCGCGCTGCAGCTGGAATGTTTTGGTACAACCGTGTAGTGTCTAGCTAGACACATTCTAGTGTTCCGCCCGCAGTGCAAAACACACCTCACACCCACCCACCACAGGTGTCACCAGTCAGGTGACCCTGTCAATAAAAGGGGCCGGGCGCACGTGCCCTGGGCCAGT
This sequence comes from Calotriton arnoldi, assembly GCA_963921515.1. Lineage (NCBI taxonomy): Eukaryota > Metazoa > Chordata > Amphibia > Caudata > Salamandridae > Calotriton > Calotriton arnoldi. Next base: position 665,224 of record CAWUFW010008513.1, read on the forward strand.
TACTACCCCTTATTATCCTGTGTCCATGTCGGTCAATTCTCCCCATGTGGGCCTGAGGCCCAATACGACACTGGCGACGAGAGTGGGATGATCCCGCGTGTGCAGCCGCTTTTTTTGGAAGGTGGTGAAAGGGGACTGTGTGCTGCCCATGCTGAGGGCTTCCCCTGGTAGAGAGCGAAGACAGTAGCGGAAGAGCCGCGGGGCGTGTGGAGAGCCCCGGGGTGAAGAGGAGGTGCTCGGGTGCCCACCCCGCATTTGACGTGCCTGCATGGAATGCACCCCCTGTGAAGAGGCGCCTGATAGCCCGCGGAGCGTGTGAAGAGCCCCGGGGGTGAAAGAGCCGAGCGGAGCCCACCCGCATCAGGTGCGACGATCTTGCCGGCATGAGGTGAGCCAGGCGACTGCAGCAGTAGCCCACGGGAAGTGTAGCCCCAGTGGCCCGTTCCAGGAAAAGTGCAAGTAACTGAAGGGCGCGAAGGAGAGTGACTTCTGGCCGGAGGTCCGCGGGAGCCCACCCCGCATCAGTGAGAGAAGGTATGCCTGATGCAGGAGGACGGAGAGTGGAGTAGCTAACCACTCATCCGCCCCTGTGAGGAAGAGAGCGCAGCCAGCGACGGATCGGAGCAGCCAGCGCGAAGTGAGGCCAATCCCCGAAGCCAGCAGTGAGGCGACCCACCCCGCTCTGGAGAAAGTCGTGAAATCGCAACAGTTTGCGAGAGGCGAGGCACAGTGGAACCGGCAAGGTGAAGGCCCTGCAGCCCCTGCTGTGACGTTCGATCGGCAGGAGGAGGAGCCGGAGCAAAGAGATTAGCGAAGCGAAGCCCGCAGCGTGCCTGAAGCTAGTGAGGCTGAGTAGAGCACTGCCGAGTGGGTAAACGACCCTCAACAGAGAAGTGCCCCGGTCGTGTGTGCACAAGAGCAAACAGAGCGCATAATAAAAAAAAAAAAGGAAAACTCCTACCTGGATTGCGTGAGTGCCAGGACGGGGGGAACCCGGTGAGCGGCTGAAGGTCCGAGTTAACCCTGGTGCCGGAGTCCCTGCAGAGAGAGTTCAAGCAGCGTCATCCCCCAGCACGAGGCCATGCAGCATTAGTGTTCAGCGGAGATTGTGACACGAGAATGCAGCAACACTGCCACCCGATGGCCAATTGAGGTACTGCCCAAAAAGTGAAGACACTGAAGGAGGGCCTGCAACACGACTGAGGTTAGAGATGCCAAATACCGGCACTGCACCTGGGATACCAAAAGCAGCAATTGGACACAGGTCTCAGTGAAAGAGCCCCCAGTGCCCAAAAGCCAGCAGCACCGCTAATCCTATGAGAAATCCCTCCAGAGAAGAGAAGGGTACCGAGGCCCAAGGGGCCCATACCATGAATGAAGAGTGCTAGCAAGCATCGCCTACAATTGCCTCTGGAAAGTAAAGGCAGTACCCATCACGAGTGAACCACCATTCCCTTGGCCCGACGACACCTGCATGGGCAGGACACTCTCCATAGCACCACGGAATCTGCAGAGACTGCGAAAGGAGAGTCAGAGCCACATGTAGACGGTGAAAAGGTGAGCACAACACCAAGCAAGTGCGCAGTAGCACAGGAACAGCTGCTACAGGGTCAGAAGCGGAAGACGGAACAGAATGCGCAGCAAGCGCATCCAGCGGAGAAAACGAAAGGCGCAGTCGGAAGAGCGCCAAACAGATGTGACCAGGAAGCGGTCGAAGAGGTGGCCGGACTGACCACCAGGATCACGGTTACCCCAAAGAGGGCAGAAGAGCGCCAAGTCCGAGGTGAGCGACAGACGCACCCAGAAGCTTGACTGCATGGGTAAGCGCCCAGGAGAGCAAGACCTCCTCGAAGAGAAGGAGGCATGCAGAAGGCATCAAGGAGAACCACTGCGGTATCCCCGAACGAAGGATGGTGCCAATGAAAATTCCCAAGAGGAAGTGCGAGTCCTACTGACAGGACAAATCTGAGACGGGTCCACAGGAAAGATGAGACCGTCCAAGGAAAGTTCCCAAGGGGAAATACAAGTCCTACTGACAGGACAGATTTGAGACGGGTCCGCAGGAAAGATGAGACCGTCCAATGGAAGTTCCCAAGAGGAAGTACAAGTCCTACTGACAGGACAGATCTGAGACTGGTCCACAGGAAGATGAGACCGTCCAATGGAAGTTCCCAAGAGGAAGTACAAGTCCTACTGACAGGACAGACCTGAGACAGGCTCACAAGAAAGGCGAGACCGTCTGGGCGTCCAGTGAGGTCCACGGGACACCCACATGAGACACGTGGCAGGACGCCACCTTCAAGTGAGATCCTGGTCGAATGAGAGAGAAGAGAGTGACATGACGCCACTCTGCGGAGAGAGAAGGAACCGCGTCACAGCGCCTCAGGGCAAACGATCACCACAGGCGTGCAGGAGAAAAGGAGCAGAGCTCCAGGACAGAGGACTTGTACCACCACAGGAGGAGAACACCCAGAGACACCAGACAACCTCAGCAAGATAAAGGCAAGCTGTGAAGCCCCTCCAGTCCTTATCGCTCCACAAACTCACCCAAGACAACAGACCGCCGCCTGCTGCCCAACTGCAAAACAACCAATGTTCATCATCACCACCAAGGAGCATCGCACCACCAACGTGAGTCCGCACACTCCAGATAACCGGAGTTCCATGAGCGAGCCACCCAGGAACCGTCTGTATGTGCCCCCGTCAACCTGCAGCATACCGAAGTAGAGCGCACCTGGCCTTTGGAAGATCCACCCCTGGGATTACGCAAGACTAGGCCATGGCCCTGAGGAGAGTTCTGCAGCGACCCCTAAGCGCAGCCTACGCAAAGGCCCGCACAGCCACGTGGTCATGTGGAAACCCAGGGGCAAAGGGCCTCGGCGGAGTTCCCGTGAAATGAGAGTCCAAACGGGAGAAATGCGTCAGCAGCAGCTCCTCGACACACACAGGACGCAGGGAGGTCACAGTCGAAGACCGGTCACCCGAAGACCAGGAGAGGAAGACCTCACACACAGAGATCTTCCGGAGTGGACCTCACCACAGCTTCCAATGCACTGATGCTGGACTTTGTACATAGACTTCGACACTGCGAGACCAGGCCGGTCTAACACACTTCGCCAAGGCCAACCAGAACATCATGACCATGCGGTCCAAAGCTTCAGTGACGCCTGGCTGACGGCCTGAAGAAACTCAATCCGTGCTATCTTGTTGTTTGTTTGTTTTCCTCTAGGTTGGACTTTTGTTTCCTTTTTCATGAAGGTGGGGGGGATGTAGTGTCTAGCTAGACACATTCTAGTGTTCCGCCCGCAGTGCACAACACACCTCACACCCACCCACCACAGGCGTCACCAGTCAGGTGACCCTGTCAATAAAAGGGGCCGGGCGCACGTGCCCTGGGCCAGTTACTACCCCTTATTATCCTGTGTCCGTGTCGGTCAATTCTCCCCATGTGAGCCTGAGGCCCAATACGACAAACCGTATGAGAGGGGTGGCTTTGAAGCACCGGATATGAGATTATATTATCTATCCACACAGGCGCAATTTGTGCATTACTGGCAATTCCCACAAAGCTTCTTGCCACGTCTAGCGGTGGAGGCGGATGATGCATATCCGGTTCCTCTTACAGCGGTGTTACATCAATCTCAGCCCTTAAATTCTAGAGTACAGATTAACATGGTCACCTGCACTACTCGAGCATTGCGCGAGCTGCGGGTTAGAGTGGGTAGGGATAATCTGTATGTGCCGGCCTTGTTGATAAATGCGCATCCGAGCATCTCTGTCGCTCAGTAACAGAGGGCACGGGACATCTTGAGAGAAGTTGGGATAACCACACTAGGCGATCTTTACCCAGATGGTACGTTTATAACCTTGGAGGCTCTCACTGCTAAAAAAGCTTTTACTTCTATGCTTGGGTTTATATATGTGAGACTACGAGACTGCATATCCTGAGTATCCAAAGGAACCGCAGGTTTTGAAAGCATTACAGGCCCTGCTGGCTAGCAAAGACAGAAAGGGCTTGATAACAAAATTGTATAGCACCTCGTTGGTGGAAAACCAGATGGACACATCTAAAGCGAATGAAAAATATCGTGGGAAGATTGGGCAACCTGTTGTGTACTAACGGGACGCCTCACAGCGAATTGAGGGGCATATCTACAAGGCCCGGCGTTAAAATTATCGACGCTTTAGCGTCCGTTTTCGGGCGAAAAGCGGCGATAATTTTATCGCCCTATCAGCATGGACACGCTAACGCGTGAATCCATGCCTTAGCGCCCATTGTCTTTGCTCCTCGCCTCGCATCGCTAATGAGATGCGAGGTAGGCGTTCCCGACTGAAATGCAGCGAAAATGATCGCTAACACAGCTTCTCCCTATCAACAAGGGAATCGATAACCCGCCTAGCGACATGAAAGTAGCGCTAATCGGGTTTATCGCCAGTTCCTAACACCTGCTAAATTCCAGACTTACCTATATGTATCATGGGAGGTGGATTGTAAAGCTAAGTCCACATCTCCCTATCAACAATGAATTCCCTATCGCTGTTCTTTATCGCTGGAAATCAAGCGATATTCCCGTTTATCGCCGGGATTCCTATCGCCTCGGCGATGCGCGTTGTTAATAGCGCGCTAACCGGGCGATAGAATCCTGCGATAGACGGCGATAGCAATGTTCACGCTAAACGCGGCCAGCGATAATTATCGCTGCCGCTTGTAGATATGCCCCTGAATTTTTAGAATTATGCATTATAAATTTATACATCAAACGTACTGTACGCCTGATAAGTTACATAGGTGGCTTTGGGAGGATTCGGGGTGAGTGAGATGTGGTGTTGATAGGGCGGAATTCAGACACCTGGCTTGGGAATGTGGACCTTTTGCGCGGTACTGGGTCAGAGTAATGCAACACCTCACAAAGATAATTATGGAAATGGTGGAGTGCACCCCGCAAATATGTTTATTGGTACTGTGCAAGGCATTTCAGCCATGTAACCGCAGATTGGTGGCTGTTTCTTTATTGCTAGCTAAAAGGGTAGTAGCCAAGAATTGAGGAGGGAAGAATGCACCTACTGTACCCTCCTGGTTTAAGGATATCGCATATTGTAAGGAGCAATTGGATATATATGCTGAAGACCTGCCAGTCTCTTCCAGGCCAAAGGATATTTGGAGCCCGGTAACAGTATACCTGGCAGAGAAACCTGATGTCTTGAAATAAATTGAATGCTATGAATATATGGGTGACAACAGGGAAGTTCCACATGGTACAATTATGGCAGATGAGATGGATAATGGGCTTCAGCAGGGTGGCAGATGAAAAACGGCATGTATAGGATGTACTGTGCTACGTGTTGTTGTTGTGTATTGTCAATCTACTTAATCTGAGTAAGAAGCAATGGGCTGTATACAAATGCAGATGTTTTTTCTATGCAATGTTATACACTTAAAACTCAATAAATTGGGGGCAAGATGGCCGCTGACTGACCTCCGTGAGAGTCACTGCTGAGACTCTCTCCCCGAGCGGCATAATGGACTAGAGATAAGGTGAAGATATGCCGCTGCGCTCTTACCTGTCGGACCAGCTGATAGGGTGGGTGCTGAGACTTGGCCCCGTCAGAGATTAAGGGAGCTCACGACGATCGCTAAGGCACTACTGCGGGAGACCGGGACTGCTACGGAGGCATCGCAGTGGTGTCCGATTTGCGGTGAGAAGATGGGGCCGAAAGTAAATAAATCCACGAAGAATGGAGTGGTGAAAGACCCACAGAAGGAGACCGGCACGGTTGTGCGAGGCTTGGGTCAAACTCGATGTGGGGCGCCCTTGAAAAAGAACAAGGAAACTAGCGGTAAGCCATGGGATGGCGGCGCGGATGGACGGAGTGGGCGACGTGTGACTGGTGTGGAGAGCTCCCTGCGGCAACCAACACTAACGGAGGCTTTCTCGGCCATTACAAGCAATATGCCGCGCATTCTCTGCTTAGACAAGCCCGGTACGAGCGGCACAGCTGAGCCAGGTCTGGCTCCACCTGCTGTGGCTGCGGCGGCACAGCAGCGGACCGGACTGGAGCCGGAGCGGCAGGAGGAGGAGCCGGAAGAGTCTGCTGATGGATCGGCTGATCGGCCTGGACCGCAGGCTGCATTGAAGCAGCGGGAATCTCTGAGTGCTATGCAAGGCAGTGGGAGCAGTGCTTTTGGACAAGCTAGATTACCTTCTGATTTGGGCGCTGCTATGGAGGCTACTCTGGGGGCCGATAACGAAACAGATGGAAAAGGTACTGGCTTGACATTTGGTGTGTCTTATATTTCTAAAGGTGAAGTGTTAGGGCTCTGGGATCAAGCAACCGGGCAAACTGCAGGGGGTGGAAAAATAATTGGAGAAAACCAATTGCCATCATGGTCTAAACCGGCCCTGGGATCTCCAGAGGGGGATACATTTTTCTCTCTAAATGATGATACAGATCTTTTGCTCACAAGTGATGGGAACTCATCTCAAGGGTCTGACTATGGTGACTCCTTTGGGGACTCCTCTGCAACACAAAAGACACAACGTCTTAAGACCCTCACTCAGAGGCGGAGGTCTAAATCTAGAGCCAGCCCCTCCAAGGTGGATACAGCAACAACAACGGCTCGAAAACTTAAATGGGACTACTCTGATACAAGCCAGACGTATGCAGAAGAGGGGGAGTTACCAGCACAGGGGGAGCCTGTTAGTTCAGGCGACTCTTCTGCCCCACCATCGCTAGAGTTAGTGTATTCCACCCTAAAGCAGATGCAGGGAGAAGCGAGATTGGAGAGTCGTAGGGCACATCAAGCCACCAAAAAATTGCAGGGGTCCCTACAAAAAGTAAATTAACTATGTACCGATATGGCAGAAAGGGTCGCCCATGTTGAGGAAAGAACTGCTACACTGGAGGAGGAAATTGGGAAATTACATGTTTATAAGGAGTCGCACGAGAAGAAATCTGAAGATGTGATGTGGAAGCTCGAAGACTTCGAGAATCGACAGCGAAGAAATAACGTGTGGTTGCTGGGCATTGTCGAAAGCACCGAAGGGGAGAACATTATGTCATTTGTGGTTACTCTCCTAAAGGGTGCATTTCCTGATCTTGCCCAGTGGAACTGGGCCACGGAGGTTCAGAGGGCGCACCGCTTCCCGTTCAGTCAAAGAAAAGGCAACGCTGCAGGGCAAGGGGAGCGGCCTAGAGCCATTCTTATATACATTGGTAACTTTCTCCTTCGGCAGGCTATTCTGGACAGAGCAAGACCGGATGCAAAACGGACATTCGAGGGCCATACATTTTTCGCTCGGCCTGATTTTTGCCATGCAACGGTCGAAAGGAGATGGAGACTCCGACAGTTGATAACCCCCTACCAGGGGATCGGGTGCGAAGCATATTTGCTGTACCCAGCTCGGCTCAAGGTTATTACAAAGGGGAGGGTGCGGTTGTTTTTCTCAGAAATTAAATCACAGGAATATCTGACTGAGCTGAAGGATGCAAGGGGGAAAGCGGGGGGGAACAATCGACTCATGGGGGATCTTAGAGTACGTTAAGAACTATATACTTGTGATACGGTGGGGCTCAGGGATCTTTACCGATTGATGCAATGAAATAACTTTCCCCATGGTGTCTATACTGTCTTCTTTTTTTCTGATATTTTTGTTTATCTCTTCTTCCTTCCTTCTCCCTCTTTCTTTCTTTATGACAATTTATCATAAGTGGAGCACAGGGGTGTATTTGGAGTTCGGGAAGCTTGAGGGGGGGAAGTAGCAGCGACTTGAGATGTGAGCTACAGTGGCCACACATAGGTCATGTTTGACCTATTTGCCTCTGAGGGTTTTGGGGAGGGGCGGGGGAGAGAGGGGCAGACTGGGGAGGGTGCGATTAAGGGGTAGTGGGGGGGAGGGCACAGCACAGTACAGTACTCGAGGTCGAACACATTAAGTAAGCATAGAACAGGAAGGAAAATGAGTAATCAAAGAGCTGATTCAGGAGAGCAAAGCTTTAATAAAGCGGGTATCGCGAAGGGAAATGTGTTCAACATTAGGTGATGAGTTTGCGAGTCGCTTCAATTATTATATGCAGCCTTAATGATCAGGCCAAAAGACAGAGCTGCAATAATTCTGAAAGCATTGCGTATAGGTATTTTATGTGTTCAAGAGACCCATATAGAAGGTAGTAGGGGAAATCTCATGGAGCAGCTTGGATTTAAACTGATTATTAATACCAAACAGGGCACTAGGACGAGAGGGGTTGCCATTCTTTCCCGGCGAAGCGATATTATTTTTAAGAGGAAAATGTCTGATAAATGGGGCCGCTGGGTGCTGGCAGAATGCATGATACATGAGGAAACATTTACTTTATGCTCTGTTTATGGCTCTACCGGAGATGACCCCGAACTTCTAGAATTTCTGGATGTTGAGCTAGCATCTTGGCCGACCCCGGTAATAATGTGCGGGGATTTTAATATTAACGGTTTGGGAGGGCTCTGGGGGGGGGAGCGGGAGGTAGTTATGCGGGACGAAAGAGAAGAGTCTTTGGAGCACTTACCAATTTGGTGCAGAACAATGCACTTACCGATGTGTGGGTACGGCTAAATCCCGATGATCCTGGCAGTACATTCTTTCCTGCACCACATAAGTTAGTAACTAGACTTGATTATTTTTTTGTGTCACATCTGCTAATCCCTAGGTGCAGAATAGAGAAATACCCTTGGATTATTTCAGACCATAACCCCTTAATTTTAGCAATTATCCTAGCAGGGGGGGAAAGACAGGAGAAGGTCTGGACCTTTGAAAGAGGGCTACTAAAGGATCCAGAATATGTGCTTCATATGAATGAATGGGTCAAGGGGTTCTGGGAGATTAATAGAGAGAGCGCTAGCCCCGGGATAGTCTGGGATACGTTTAAAGCCGGGGTCAGAGGAGAGACACTGAGCTACAGCTTGTTTCAGCAGAAGAAGGAGGGTCTGCGGGAGAAAACACTCTGTAAGATACTGATGGAAGTAGAGGAGGAGCTCGCAGTCGCAATTCGGATGAGTAAAGCACTGGATGATATATTGCTTAAGCTGGCTTTAGCAAAGGCAGAAATAGGGGATATCATGGCGAGTAAGGCAGCTGAAAGATTCTTGGCTAGAAGGGAACATTGCTATGAGTTTAGCGAGCGGGTGGGGCATACCCTGGCAGTCCGACTTAGACAAAAAAGCTTGGCGGGGGAGATTTGGGACATTATAGACAGTAGTGGGAACCTAATTGAGGGATCACCTGGGATCCGGGAAGTTTTTCGCCAATTTTACGAAAATCTTTATAGCGAGGAACAACGAAGGGAGCAGAGCCTAATTCAAGGATATCTAAGTGGAACTCCAGCGCAATGTATTGATCCTGAAGATAGGGAGGTACTTGAAACCGCATTGACCCAGGATGAGATATATGGCGCATTAGGGAGGCTTCCTTCAGGGAAAGCTGCTGGACCGGACCTGATTCCCTTAGAGTTCTACAAAACCTTTCTCGTGGTAATTGGGCCTGATTTGGTTGGTATAATTGGTCAAGCCAGCAAGCGCGCTCAATCCCCGAGTCGTGGACCGGGGCGGATATGATAGTATTTCTAAGAAGGGCAAGCCCTCTAGAGAACCTGGCTCATACAGGCCAATAACGCTTATGAATAGCGATGTTAAAATCTTTTCTAAAGCCCTGGCGACCCGTTTAAATCAAATAATTGGGAAAATAGTCCACCCCTGCCAGCATGGGTTTATTCCGGGGAGGGGAACCACAGAGCATATCCGTAGAGTCATAACTCTGTTCGATGCTGCGGAAGTCTCTGGGGACCCTATGGCTCTGATACTCATGGACACTGAAAAAGCATTTGATAGGGCCTCCTGGGACTATCTCTGGGAGGTTATGGAATGGTATGGCATCGGGGGAGGTTTTATTAGGGCAATTCAGGTTATATATAAGGCTCCGACGGCTCGGCTTAGATTGAATGGTGGGTACATGGCACCTGTGATAATTAATCGAGGCACAAGGCAGGGCTGGCCTTGCTCGCCTCTCCTCTTCGCTTTGTATATTGATCCTTTGATCAGGAAACTGGAGGCTAACAACAGCATTAGCCCCATGCGATTCCATGGGTTGGAAACAAAAACATTGGCCTACGCGGATGATATCGCCGTGGTGACTCCTAATCCTCAAGATACCATAGTTGCAATAGAGGGAGAGGCTCAAGCCTTTGGCTTGGTTTCCGGGTACGCGCTAAATAGATTGAAGACGCAGATGGTTGAAAATATGGGGGCTGTTCTGGAGGATTCACTGGTGGTTGACTCAGCTGTCTATTTGGGCATTGATATTATGTCTGAACTGGGGAAGTTAGTAGAAAGAAACATCGAACCAGTAATAGGGAAGGCTAAAAAAGATTTTGATAGATTGCATAGTCTCCATATGTCAGTGGTGGGTCGCTGTAATGTGGTTAAGATGGTCTTCCTCCCTAAAGTACTTTATCTCTTTAGGGCCATACCATTAGAGTTTGAGAGGCAATGGTTTATGATGCTTGAACATATGTGAATAGGTTTATATGGGCTCATGGAAAAACAAGGAGGGCCCTGAGGTATATGTCATTGCCAAGGGAAAGAGGAGGCTGGGCAGTCCCAGATTTTAAGATGTATTACTGGGCTGCGGCCTTTCAATCCATGCGTGGGCTTTTCGGTGAGAGTGCTGCCGATCCCTGGAACAACATAAGGTCACCTGATATATATACCCCTCTATATGGAAAAAGGCCATTATTCATCCGTTGTTAAAGAAAAACAATCTTGACCCGGGAGAAACCAAAAGACCAATCGCACGTCTACCTTTTCCAGCGAAAATCTTTGAAAAAGTCATGAACATCCAGCTAGCGCAGTTTATAGAAGAGAACAAGCTGTTAGATGACACCCAATTCGGCTTTAGGAAAGGACATGGCACGGAGACTGCACTCATCAAAGCATCAGATGAAATCAGAATGGTGCTGGATAGAGGAGGTGCCGCAGTCCTGGTGCTTCTAGATCTATCAGCAGCTTTTGACACGGTTGATCATGCCACCTTGATCAACCGTGTCTCAGCCATAGGTGTCGGACGAAAGGCCAAGGCCCTTCTGTCCTCCTTTCTCTTCAAACGGACCCAGTCAGTCAGTATGGGTGATTATAACTCATCAGTCTTCTCTCTCCCCTGTGGTGTTCAGCAGGGATCGTCGCTAAGTCCAACTTTGTTTAACATATATATGGCGGACTTAGCACGAGTAATTAAAAGCTTTGGAATGGGCCTCACGTCTTATGCCGACGACACACAACTGGTGCTAGCGGTGCATAAAGACGGGGAGGCAGTGGCGGCTAGCTTTCATGATGGCATGCTGGCCATTAGCTCATGGCTGGCAAATAATTGCCTCAAATTAAATTCAGACAAGACCGAGGTAATGGTCTTCGGTAACCTTACCCCTGGATGGTCTCCGACATGGTGGCCAGTTGAACTGGGATTACTCCCCACCCCTGTCAAGAAGGCCAGAAACTTAGGCGTCATGTTTGATGAGAGCCTCACCTTCAAACAGCATGTCAACACAGTGGCCTCTTCGTCCTTTTATGTTTTAAGGATGATAAAAAAATTGCTACCTTTCCTCCCGATGAGCACTGGAAAAACACTCATCAGTGCCCTAGTTATGTCAAGAGTTGATTACTGTAACAGCCTTTTAATCAACGCTCAAGAAAATGTTTTGAACAGGCTGCAACGGATACAGAATGCAGCCGCCAGGATATTGTCAGGTACTCCAAAGTTTAAGTCAATTTCCAATGTGAGGCGCCAGCTACATTGGCTACCCATAAAAAGCAGAACCAAATTTAAAGCGCTATGCATTGCCTACAAAGCAGTTCATGGTTTAGGACCTGAATACCTGAAAAAAGCTTTTCGGGCATATGCGCCCAGCAGAGCCCTACGCTCCGCAGATGCCAACCTTCTGATCATTCCCAGAACAAATAAAGTCAACTGGGGCGACAGAAGATTTGTAGTGGCAATGGCTAAACTTTGGAACCTGCTCCCCCTACAAATTAAGACCAGCCCAACGCTACTATCCTTCAGAAAACAAGTAAAAACCTGGCTATTTGAGCAATAAGGGGCCTTCCCGCTTTCCTCTACAGTCCATAGCGCCGAGACACCCATGGGCATTTGTGCGCTCTAGAAATTGCTAACATAACATAAGCTACTGCTAGGAGAAGACGCTGCTAATTGCTTTATGAAGTTCAGCAAGCCAAGCTACTTCAAAAAAACGAGATTTAAAACATTGGTGGCTGCATTTAAGATCTGGTCTGCATTTAAAAAAAAAGTCTGGCCTTGGGAGAATCAACTTTTATACTCAGTTATATAGAAATCCCACGTTCCCTGGCATTTTTTCTGATGCAATAATGTTGGAATGGGAGGGCAGGAGGCTCCGGCAGTTAGGGGATCTAATAGGCCCGGGGGGGATTTGGTCGTTTAATGATATCCAACGTGACCATGGTATTAATACAAGTAATTTTTTTAAATACCTTCAGTTGCGTAGCTTTTTAAGAGGGGAAAAGGGCGGGCCGAGTGGCTTTCAGAAAGTTACAATCATAGATGTTTTAAGAATGGGAGAGAACTGTACTATTAAGAGAATCTATTCAGAACTGCTACTACTCAAGCAGGACGATCTGGATAAGCATCGGAAGAAGTGGGCCGACAAGTTTGGCATAGACCAAGATAGTTTTTCTGACTCCTTGGAGCTCGGCCAGACTGTCTTGTGCTCTGCAGGGCTCCAAGCTCAGCATTTTAAAACAATTTTCTCATTGTATCTCATGCCAGCTAGCATAGCACAATGGGGGGGGGACAGGAAGGAACTAGATGCCCCCGCTGTGATAGTTCGGATGCTGATCTAATCCATATGCTTTCGACCTGCTCCCACCTGCAAAATTTGATAAGTGCAATTGAACATTTTATGGATCAAACACTTCAACTTAAAAGTCTCTCTTGATCCTGCTTTAATGCTCCTGGGGATCCAAGCTAGGGGAAGGCAGAACTCATTTTACTACTTTCTGTTTCTTGCCACGGCTGTTCTACGTATCTGCATCACCTCTGCTTGGCTGGATCAATCAGCCCCAATGTTTCAGCAATGGCTTGCTAAACTGTTAGCTACATATAATTTAGAGAAAGGGATCTACGAGAGGAAGGGCAAGAGAGGGAAAAGCTTGGCAGGCGCATCTGGGCGCCTATTTATAGATGGAAGGAGGATCTGAATGATAGCAGATCTTGATCTAATTTAGATAGGCGGTTGTTCATTGTTTTGTATCTTAGTATGGGGGCATGTGTTATGAACTAAGATCTGCATTTGAAATAATGATGAATTTGTTTCCTCTTGTCTTTAAGATGAATTGGTTCTTTTGTTTGTTTGGAGCCCCTCTCTTTTGTTGTGTTCTTAAGCTCTCCTTATTTAGCTGGCTTGCATGAATCTGTATTATATTATGACATTTAAACCAATCCTCAAGTAACAAATGTATGTTTACTATGGTGCTGTATCTAAATAAAACTTTTTAAAAATTTTAAAAAAGAAAAATCCCAAAAATAAATAAATAAATAAATAAAATAAAACTCATTAAATACATTTTTTTAAAAAACAGACTGTCCAAAACATGGCAGCACACCTGTTGATGGGGGTGCCAAAGCATCATTCAACCTCGAAATTATTAGCCATACTTCATTGGCTCCCAATTAAAAAGAGGGTACATTTCAAAGCACTTTGTGTCACATAATACGCCTTCTATACTTCGGCCGATTTTATTATACCATCTTGTTCAGTCTTATCTGTCACTAAGATTTTTAAGATCCTTGAATGCTTTGCTAGCGATGACTCCGAAACTTAAAAAAAGCAGAAGTGGGGGTCGGTCTTTTATTTATCAGGCAGCTAACCTATGGAACTCCATCCATCTAAAACGTCATAGTTCCCCGGACAAACTCAGCTACAGGAGGTCTCTCAAGACTTGGTTGTTTGAGAGAGAATGAGCTGACACATATGAATCTGGTCTATCTTCCAGCCTTTAGTGCTGGGAAGCCCTGATGGGCAGCCATGTGCTATGTGAATGAATGAATGAATGAATGAATGAATGAATGTCTTTTATATAGCACACAGCTACTTGGAGTGTCCCGGCGCTCAGCATAGAAGAACAGGTGAGGAGGAGCAGAATACCCAAAGGTGTTCCAGTGTCTGAAAGCTTAGAAAGACATGTAATCAGAGCCTTCTTGAAGGGGGCTTCCTCGGTTATTAATCTCATGTATTCAGGCAGTTGGTTCCACATACTTGCTGCTCTGACCATAAAGGAGGACCCCCCTATGAAATTTTCAAAACGGGGGATTGTTAACAGGCCAGGGCTACTAGCGCATAGGAGTCTTCCTGGTCTGTACTCCTTGATCCTCTAATTTAAGAAGGTACTGCTCAAGTAAGCAGGACCCCTGTTGTAGAGGGCCTGGTCGGCTAGGGTCATAGTTTTGAACATTAAGCGCTTGCGCCCTGGAAGCCAATGAAGCATCTTCCGGAAATGAGATACTGAGACATATTTGGGTAACCTATAGATGAGGCATACTGCCATGTTCTGTATTACTTGTAGATGCAGGACTAAGTAGTCAGGATGACCCAGATACAGAAAGTTGACATAATCCAATCGGGACAAGATCAGCGTCCTTTACTTGAGATTTGTGGGGGAGAAGATACAGAAATTTCCTGAGCCTACAGAGGATCCAGAGACAAAATCTAACCACCCCCAAAACCTGGCCCTTGAATGAGAATTGGGAGTCAAACATCACGCCCAGGTTTCTGACCACTGCCGTGGGGGGTGCAGAGGAGCAATCTCACTTGGCCAAGCTCCAGTCCACTCTAAAGAAGGATTCAACCCAAACAAAAGGATCTCTGTTTTGTCCGGGTTGCATTGCAGTCTATTAGACTGGAGCCAGTTTAACAATGCCTTCATACAGAGGGCAAAACATTTGTTGGCGCTCACTAAATCCCCTTTATAAGAGAGCAGGAGATGCGTATCATCCGCATATGATACAATTCTAATGCAAAAAAATTTGATCAGTTGGGTCAGTGGGCTCATATAACATTGAAAAGGGTGGGGGTCAGAGAGGAGCCCTGTGGGACACCCCAGGGAGAGGTGTGGCGCAGCAGCTAGGGCGGCTGACTCCGGAATACGGGGCTCACGGTTCTATCTCCGGTGCCAGCAGCAGCTTAGCCCAGCACCATGTGACTCTGAGCAATAGCTCGCTTAAAGCTTAAACTTCCCGATGGCCCCCAGCGCCTTGAGACCCTTAGGGGTGATTAGTTCGTGCTTTACAAATACTGTGTTATTTCAAAGATTTGGCTCTGGAAAAGCAGCGGTTAATCCCGACAACCTGTTCTCGGTCCTCCAGAAAGGAGCTCAGCCAGTCAAGTGCTGGCCCCACCACTCCTAGATGTTCCAGTCTTCGTAAAAGAATGCTGTGGTCCACCGTATTGAATGCTGCTGGACAGGTCCAGCAGCACCAGTGCTACATTGAGGCCGAAATCCAGACTAGATTTGATGTACTCAGAGACCTCAAGGAGCGTAGTTTCCATGCTATGAAGGACTCTGAAGCCAAATTGGGATGGATGTCAGAGATTATTGTCTGTCAGAAAGGTAGTGGGTTGGCAATTCACCGCCTTTTACAGAACTTTTGCTGGCAATAAGGAGACTGGTCTAAAGTTTGCTGGTACTTCCAGGTCCATGTTAGCCTTCTTAAGAAGAGGGACCGCATTCGCCCTCTTCCAGGAATCAGGTATGACACCTGAGTCAAGAAAAATGGTAAACAACTCCTGATTAATTGGGGCAATGTTGTCAGCTATGGTCTTCAGATGTGAGGTGGACAGAAATCTTCTGGGAGCCTGATCTGCAAAGTGTAAACATCACCCTCAATTCATTAATTGTAGGAGGGAAAAAGTAATTCAGCTTTGCTTCTGCTGAGGATCCTTCTAAAACGGTAAATAGACATAATATCGAAAAAAATATATAGAATGGACAGAATATCGAATTCAAAATATAGAATGGACATAATATCGAATGGACATAATATAGTGGTTAATAATATCGAAATGAAGGTAAGTAATATCGATTGTCAAAATATAGAAGTACATAATATAGGCATTAAAAAATATCGAATTTTTTATAATATCGAATTTTTGTAAGTGTTTTGTATGTTAGTATATGAGTTAAAAATGTATATTATTTTTGTAATGTAAGTTTAATATTTTTTAAAGTTACGAAATGTATGTAAAATAATGTTTGCGTAATTTAATTCCGTAGCGGGTTGTGGGTTTATAGGGGAATAGGGTGGGAAGTAATTTAATTATAGTAAATTAAATATTAATTTTTAGGAATTATTAATTATTTTTAATTTAATTTTGCGTTTTAGTTCTGTAGCGGGTTGTGGGTTTATAGGGGAATAGGGTGGGAAGTAATTTAATTATAATTAAGAAAATATTAATTTTTATTTATTGGTATTGATAATTAATTTATTGTTAATTAATTATTAATTGGTAATTCATTTTTATTAATTGGTGATTAATTTTTATTAATTGATTAATTGATAATTATGTTAATTGTATTAATTTATTATTCAGAGCGGGTTGTGGGTTTATAGGGGAATAGGGTGGGAAGTAATTTAATTGTAATTAAGAAAATATTTATTTTTATTTATTGGTATTGATAATTAATTTAATGTTAATTAATTATTAATTGGTCATTAATTTTTATTAATTGATAATTATGTTAATTGTATTAATTTATTATTCGGAGCGGGTTGTGGGTATATAGGGGAATAGGGTGGGAAGTAATTTAATTGTAATTAAGTAATTATTGAAATTCTTTTTGTGTATTGATTAATTTATTGTTAATTAATTATTAATTGGTAATTTTTTTATTACTTATTACATTTTTGGTATTGAAAATTAATTGGTTGTTGATTAATTAATAATAGGTAATTAATTTTAATTAATAATATTTATTGGTATTTATAATTATTTAATTATTAAATATTGTGTAATTGGTAATTAATATTAATTAATTTTTTATTGGGATTGATAATTAATTTATTCTTATTTAAATATTAAATCATTACTTTCCCTACTGTTGCACTCATTGGAGTGGGAATAGTAATTTTTACCCCTACGCTATCCAACGCTTTTCCTACTGTTGCACTCACTGGAGTGGGAATAGTAATTTTTAACCCTATGCTATCCAACGCTTTCCCTACTGTTGCACTCACTGGAGTGGGAATAGTAATTTTTACCCTCCCCGCTATCCAACGCTTTCCCTACTGTTGCACTCACTGGAGTGGAAATAGTAATTTTTACAGTCCCGCTATCCAACGCTTTCCCTACTGTTGCACTCTCTGGAGTGGGAATAGTAATTTTTACCCCTACGCTATCCAACGCTTTCCCTACTGTTGCAATCACTGGAGTGGGAATAGTAATTTTTACCCCTACGCTATCCAACGTTTTCCCTACTGTTGCACTTTCTGGAGTGGGAATAGTAATTTTTACCCCTACGCTATCCAACGCTTTCCCTACTGTTGCACTCACTGGAGTGGAAATAGTAATTTTTACCCTCCCGCTATCCAACGCTTTCCCTACTGTTGCACTCACTGGAGTGGGAATAGTAAATTTTACTCTCCCGCTATCCTACGCTAAAAATATTGAATATTTTTTATTAATATTGCGTTAATATATATATGTATTAAAAAATAAAAATGCATGTTTAATTTTTTTTAACTTACATTAATTATTTATTACATTTAAGGTTATTTAATTATTTTAAAGTATGTTCTAGTTAATTATATTTATTATTTCATTAATTTTACATTACTTTTAAGAGATTTAAAAAATTCGATATTTTAACAAACTATGGGGCCCATTACGATACCCGGCGTAAAAAAATCCGCCAGGCATGGAAGCGGCAAAAATCCGCCCGCACACACCGTCTGAACACCGACCACGCCATTACGATTACACAAACCGAAAACCGCCATCGGCGGAAAAATCACACAAGATACCGCCCACCATCGTCCGAGTCGGAGTCAAACCGCCCGCCACGGACGGAAACACGCACGACAACACAAAACCGCCCGCCCTCACGGCCGACACACCGCACGTGAGATTACGATCGCACCGCCATGAGCGCGGGAAAACTACAAATATACCGCCCGCCAGCGCAAACAACGCCGATGAGAATCGACACGGCAGAAGCCATGGCGCCCACGTCCCTGCACAGAAACCATCCGCTGACAAAAACAATCGCACACAACATGGCCAACAAGTCCACACAGCAAAGCACGCACAAATACACAAGCACAGTACACATCCCGAAAACACCCCCCCCCTGGACAAACAAAAACTACAAAGGCCAGAACCCCAGACACAACACACCTGAAAACAACAGACCATGAGGACACACCCACATAGGTAAGTACAAAAGCAGCACTCCCACAGACAACAACCCCTTGCAACATTGCAAACTAGAGAGGAGAGGAGAGGACACAGTGACACAGCAAGGACAGCAGCACACCACAGAAACGCACACATCACAACCACCACCACCACCAAACACCGGCACCACAAACCCCCTGCACATTACACAACACACACCGCACCAGCACCACAAACACCATGGCACCACAAAGAATGCCCAAGTTCACGCCCATGGAGCTGACGGTCATGGTCGACGAGATCATCAAGGTGCACCCACAAATCTATGGGAACCTGGTCCAGCACACACCACTAGCCACCAGAAAGAGAATGTGGAACCGGATCGTAGACCAGGTCAATGCAGTCGGGACCTTGCCCAGGAACAGAGTCGAAATAAACAAACGGTGGAATGACGTCAAGAGCCTGGTCAAGAAGAAGGAGAGCAAGAACAGAGAGCTGGCTGCCGTCACTGGCGGAGGGAATCCCGCGCTCTTCAAGACCTTCAAAGCGTGGGAGGAGAAGGTGCGAGTCATCATACATCCCGAGATCCTTGCCGGATTAGCAGGGGAGTGGAGGCTGGTAAGTACAAACTAATGTATACCAGCACACCGCTATGTACTCACATGCACTACCACCATGCCACAGCTCCCAGGGACAAACACCCCCATGTCCAGCACACAATACACAACACATCACACACACATGCAACAGACACCACCACACACAGCCCAAACCGAACAACTGTAAGATGCGTGGGGGCATGTGTACACTCAGCCAGCCACGTAACCACCAACAGGTCCCCAAATATGCCAGAAGCGCCACAACGAGCACCCACCACACCCATGTGTCCGCCATAGCTGCACTAACCGACAAGTAACAGGTAAGTGGCAGGAACACAAAGTGCAGTGGGTGGGAGGGTGGACAGCCCAAGTACAAAACACACCAGGCCCCTAGTCCCACAGCACAGCAAGGAGGAGCATCCCCCACACCCCACAGCCACGTGTCAGCCACCGCAGCCGAAAGGTAGACATCACGGTCCACAGCAATCGGTGTCAGTGGGTGTCCAGCCACCACCATGACCCACAACACCCCCCCACCCCCACAGACCTGCAACATGGAGCACCCCCGCTTAGAACCATGTGGCATCCAGTACAGTGCACGCACGAACAACCTGCAGGTGGGAAACTGGACAGGGCTGGATTACTGGAGGCATGAGGACCGTAACACGACCAACACATGGGACATGTCACGTAGCAGACGAACACGCAGCACCGCCCACCGTCACGAACAAGTGAACAATGTGCACACGGACATGAACCACAGACTCACACCCCACATGACCCATCACAAACACAGCAACACCCAAGGAGCCACGTCTGCATGCACAAGCCACACTGAATATAGTACCACACGGCAGCCACTGTGCAACCCATCACACACAACCGAAACACCATTGAAGTCCTGTCCATGTAGCCCCAACTGCCTGTCAACCACACACCCCACAACTACGCCTATGTAAGACAAACAACACTAGACGCAACAGAGCGGAACAACATAAATGCACACGAACACCACTGAACCCATCAAACACACAGACACACCATGCACATACAACATACCATCCATCCCATCCGTCAGCCCCAGTCTCATGAAAGGCATGTCATCCGCACAGCTGCCACACATACAGCAGTCACGCTAAGATACATGCCCATGACCAACCATGTGCCAGAAGTCAATGAAGCGCACGACACACTGTGAGCAACAACACACAACATGGGCCACACCCCCCGAGCACTGCAGTGATGCACATGGCACAGGGCAGCACGCACACCAAGGAGATGGGACAACTGCAATACGTTGGCTGGCACACAACCATCACTCACTCATAACGATGCGTCCAATGCCATGTCCAGTAATCACAACAGACAGCAAATATGCAGGCCATGTCAAGCATGCACACACCTCAAACCATGCACTGTCATGCTGCCACAACACATGTCACGTTCGGCACCCATGGCTCACAGCATGTACCCCAAAAGCATATTCCATCCCAAATGCGAATCTGGGGCATGGCCCCCATGTTGCCATATGCGTTCCTAAGCGTCCCATCTGAACACCAAAAGCAAAGTACAAACCAGACCCAGGATGGGCCAGGAGCCCGCATACACCAGAGTCACAATAAGTAGGGGCACAGCAACACACCCATCGGCATGGCCAATCCGTCCCATGCCACATGTGCACAGCACACAGTCCCATTGTCAAGCACACACAACTACAAATGCTACAGCCACACACACGCCTCCGGGAAACCCATGTACGAGATTGCACGAACTGTTAATGTCAGACGACAAATACATACTTCGCCAGGTGCAACACAATAACAAATCTCATTCTCTCCACAGGTGACGAACTGCTGGATGCTGGGGATGGAGACAGCAGCCAGCACAGCCAGCCTACAAGCCCCCAACGAGGACACACGGATGTGGAGGATCTGTCCTCCTCTTCGGACACGGACCACCAAGCAGGCCCATCTGGTGTGGCAGGGCCCAGCCGCTCCCCAGGACCCCTCCTACCCACCAACCCATCATCCAGGGCTGCTGAACATTCCCAGCCCCCTGCTGCCACTGTCGTTGCGGCCACACCCACGGTCATTGCGGCCACACCCACGGTCATTGCGGCCACTACCATTGCCGCAACCGCCACCATCGCCGCACCGACCACCACCGCCGCCACCACCACCACGTCTTCGCTGGCACCAGCCCCAGCGCAGGTGGTGGCCCGGCCGACTGGATCCACCCTGGGAGCCACAGCGAGGACCGTGGTGAGCAATGTGGCTAGTGGGCAGGCCGGTGGCAGCAGTACTGGTAGGAGGAGCAGGGTCAGGGAAACGCAAGTCTCCCCTGGGAGCCATGCCCTGCCTCAAATGGCCAGAGTCCTTGGGGCCTATGAAGAGGCCCAAGAACAATGGGTCAGGTCTGCTTCAGACACGCGGGAGGTGCTGGGGGTGCTGAGGTCCATGGACGCCCGTATGGGCCAACTCGTGGACCTCATGGGCCAGCTGGTGGTGGCGGTGAGGTCACAGCCAGGGACAGCAGCTCCCACTCCGCCACCACCTGCCGGGGCGCAGGGTCGAGCAGCAGTGTCCAGTTCCCCTGCGTCCACAGCCAGTGAGCACACCTCAACCACCAGCATGTCGCAAGCAGGCACCCCCCCTCGCAAACGTGGAAGGGGCCGTCCGAAATGGAAACAGATCTCCCGGGAGGACTTCGCACGCTCCAGACGCAAGTGAGGCAGCCAGCCAGCCTTCTTTGACCACCCACTGCATTGACTTGGACTACGATCCCACTCCACACAGCCATCTGGATGGCATGTGTGTGTTGGACTATGGACATAGAACCAGTGGGTACACCCTGAGCATCACGCAGCCATGACCGACAGCTCATTGTCACTGCACGCACCACTTATGTCATCACCTTACACACAATCACATGTCACAGTTTGAAATAAATGCACCTCTTACACAAACTGCTGTTTGTGCCCTGTGTTTTATTTGTACGGAATACAACGGCCACCTTGGGCGGAAAGGCACCTGATGCGTGGCATGGCAATGGAACCGGAGGGCCTGTAGGGACCTAGGAGTGGGAGACAGAACAGGAGCACATTCAATGAGTGTGTCACACACCCATCACACAGTACATGTCAACAACTACAAGCAATGTACACACATCGCACAGAGCAATAGGGCACAATGCCACAGCCACCAACAGTGGCATACTACCCTGGCCATGGAGCGTTGACACACAGCACGCAGTGAACAAACGGCCACCCTGACACAGCACACACACACCTGCACAGACACAGCCACATCAGCCGTCGTACATGGACACTCACCGTCAAGTGAAGTAGTGGGCGATGAGCTGCTGCCGCACATTACCAGCTTCCTCCTCTCCGCTGTCCTCCTCACTCGAGCTGTCCTGGTCTGCGGGCTGGGGCCCTGGTTGATCTCCGTCATCCACGATGAGGGGGATCTGCTTCCGAATGGCCAGATTGTGCAGCATGCAGCACGCCACCACTATCTGGCACACCTTCTGTGGGGAGTACGCCAGCGCACCCTCGGTGCGGTCCAGGCACCTGAACCTGGACTTGAGGAGGCCAAAGGTACGCTCGACCACACGTCTGGTCCTCCCATGTGCCTCATTGTAGCGATCGTCTGCTGGGGTGCGAGGATTCCTCAATGGACTGAGCAGCCATGCCCCATTCGGGTACGCAGAGTCACCTGGGTGTGAGGGACACAGAGAACCGTTGCTATTCCAACTGGACAGGGGACAGCATCGCACAACCAGCACGCTACACCACTCCACATACTCACCGACAATACAGCCACGATCCTGTTGCAGATTGGACATCAGTCGTGGCAAGATGCTGTTGCGCATTATGTGTGCGTCATGGGCCGAGCCTGGGAACTTTGCACACACGTGGGTGATCACCATGTCCGCAAGGCACACCACTTGCACATTCAGGGAGTGCGTGTGCTTCCTGTTGCGGTACAGGTGCTCAGTGGCCTGTGGTGGAACAAGGCCAACATGTGTGCAGTCAATGGCTCCAACGACGTGTGGGATTCTGCCAAGGGCATAGAATGCACCCTTCACTGCCGCCAATTCACGAGCCCTGGGGAAGCGGATGTACCTGTTTCGGTACAGCATCATGGCTGCCAGTACATCCCTCAGCACCTTCCTGAACATGGGCTGGGACATCCCTCCTCCACTGCCCACTGTGTGCTGGAATGACCCAGTGGCGAAGAAATGCATGGTGGCCATCACCTTAGCCGTGGGGGTGACAGCTGTCGGATACACCCTGCGGGGACGGAGATGGGGTTCCAACATGGCACACAGTCGATGCAGGGTTGGCCTGTCCAGCCGAAACTTCCTAATGACCTCTGTATCGTCCATGTCCGCCAGCAATTGGTATGGGCGGTCAATGTTCGGTCTCCGCCTAGGGAAAATGGCAGTGGACACATGTCAAAGCAACACAACACATAGCAATTTCGCATACACATCACTGACATGACTGAGCAAGCACATGAGCCACAGCCCAGCTGTCAAGCTGGGACGGCACGGCCACAATACACTTACACAGGTCTCCCAACAATGGCAATGGCTAGTGATACAAACCACTGCCATGTGCATGCACATGGGGATCTAGGCCCCAATGACTTGCGGGGCGTGCTGATGGGGACTGACTGCATATTCGTCAAGCGGCAACGCCACGGCAACATGAATGTCTGCTGAGCATGGAACTGCTTCCGAGGCTGGATGAGTATGGCACACGACGACGACGATGTGGGCACAGGCTGAGCGGCCAAAACAAGTGGGACCTGTGGCACGAGGGGATATGAGACAGTAGTAGGTGTCAGCACTGCACCCTATGTACAGCACTGTACGGATCACACCTCCCGAAACATTGACAGGTGTCCACATTGACAGCCCCATGCCAAGACGGCTGTGTGCTTGCAGTCACACGTCACAGGTGAGAGGTTACATTGCACGTGCCAGGTGGCAGACGTACATAGTGGGAGCTGGCATGTGTGTGCATGTGTCTCCTGTTCAGGATCCACCAGATGGGCGCTGACTCTGTACTGAGCATTGGACACAGCATGTTCCGTGGAAGGCTTGTGTGTGTGGGATGGTGGCACTGGATGTGCCTCCGTTGGGTGGGGGGCCATGCACAGGGCGGGTACGT
Source organism: Calotriton arnoldi (assembly GCA_963921515.1). Lineage (NCBI taxonomy): Eukaryota > Metazoa > Chordata > Amphibia > Caudata > Salamandridae > Calotriton > Calotriton arnoldi. Next base: position 689,449 of record CAWUFW010008513.1, read on the forward strand.
CGATGATTGCGCATTGTTGGTCACGGTGGGTGCACCCACTCAGATGTGTTGCCCTGTGTTCAATTCCTATGTCCGCATGATGATGGACTGTAGATGTGGGCAGACTACACATTGGTCGATGTGCTGTCTATATGCATGTGCCTTCACACCAGGCACAGCTGCCCCTGCACATGTGACCCCTGCTGGACTCGCTGCTGGGTCTGTGGAGCTGATGCACCTTCTGTGCGTGGGGCGGACAGCTCTCCTCACTTCCCTCATTGCGCATGTCATGTCTTTGCCGCAGGTGACATGGATCATGGAGGGCCCACATGTACGCGTGGGTAGGCTACACATGATTGTTCACTGGTCGCCACCCCCAGTCAGTGTTTCGAATGGGAAGGTTGTCGTGCTGGTGGTATGTTCGATGTGGCGGATGGGCGGGCCTAGGTGCGGGCTTACATTCCGGACATGGGGGGTAGTTGGATTGGCGACTAGTTGCAGTACACACGGGACACGTCTCTTCCTTTCCACATCTGGGTCATCCCTTGTACTCACTGACAGTGATACAGTCATCTTCGCCCCAGCCCTCATGTCCTCCCCTCGCTCCCCCAATATGCATGTGCACCTGCGAGGCTAGCGCTTGCACAGGCAGCCCCAAGCTCGCACCAGAGAGGGCAAGGAGTCTATGTGTGGGTCCAGTTGCACGAGTGGGCTGTCTCAGGGTATGATGTGTTGCGGGACGCCGTCCACCTGCGTGGTGCCCCAAATGGAGACCCGGCCTGCATGGACTATGCATCACCGTCTTCGCCTTCCGGATCCGCCACCTGCGACACCCAGTGGCTGTGGCTGCCCTTGCGGCCATGCCGCGTCCGTCTGTGACTGATGGCCCACACATTCACTCTTTGGCCTCTCTGGGGAGGGCTCGGGGGTGGTGGCGCACGCGCTTGCACTTAGTCGCAATGGCATGTGGCGTGGTTGGTATAATGGGCAATGGATGGGATGGTGCGAGCCACCTCCCGTGACGTCAGTGCTGCTCGTGCTGTGGTGCGTCCCCCTACACTTCCATTTGACTTGTGCCATGCTAGACGTTGAGGTTCTATTGCCTGCGTGATATGACCAGGAGGAGCGCGAGGAGACCTCTCACACACCATGCTCCACTGCCATCCCGTCCCCTGTATCGCCTGTGCGGATTGACTATGTTGGGGTTACACCTGGTCGACTGGGGCTGTGTGTGCCTTGTCAAGGGGCATGGCGGGCGCACAACAGGATCCAGCTTGTCCACAGAGGGTGGGCTGAGGTGCGCCTGGTACCGCTTTGTACGTGTGCCCGGCTGCTGTGCACACACGTGTTCACTCCCCCGACAGGTGTCCTCTCACAATGCCCAGGGAAGCGGTGGTGTACTGTTCATGACCCCTCCCGACACGGCGTGCTCCAACTTGGCATGTGCGCATCTACCCGTCACACCCACCCACCTGAGCACTGCGTCCATACGACTTCACACGACACATGTGTGTCTTCCACAGTTGTGCTACTCATTTGCGTTGACATCCAATACCAGTGGACTACATGGTCATGTCACGACTGCCGTGTACTTCACATACTCTCATCCTCTCTCATTCGTACTTGTGAAATGAGTCAGCGGAGACAGTTTTGGTTTCAAACATTATATTGAGTCTTCTGTCCTCTGTGATGCAGTATAGTGGACACTACTGGCAGCGGAATACATGTTGAGGATATACTGAGCATGATTGCAAATGGGATAGGGTGTGGGGTTACATGTGATTGGCTGTTGCATGTGGGATGTGGGCTTCAGAGTTACATCTGCTTGGCCAAGGCTGTGCTAATGTACATTTACGTATAGCTGCGGAGCTGCGGACTTTGACACAGACGGTATACATGTAGCCTACCAGACCGCTTGGCATCATGGGCACAGTCCATCTCAGTTCCATGTGACAGGTTTGCTGCGGTTGTTCCTCATGCACGCGTGCATGTGAGATGACATCAGGGCATGTGCTTGCGTGCATGCAGCGGCGTGCCACTTGTTGTTGCAATGTGGTGGTTACTGGACATGTCACAGTCACTGGGGTCGTGTTGTTGTTGTATGCACTTGTCGTCCATGCAAAGGTCCTGGTATGGGATTCCCGGGGCGGGGGTGGGAGGGGTGCAGCACCCACAGACTCCAGGCGACCTATTCATGTCCACTGAGCGATGTGTGTGTCCATGGGCGCTGGATCCATGTCGTGTCCTAGTTGTTCGTGCAGTTCCGTCCATGTGGGTGCGATACACAGACCCCATGCCACTGCCTCCCACGATGCATGCGGTGTTCCTGGATGTGATGGGGAACAGTGTGCATGTCCCGGTCATATCCGATGTCATGGCGATGTCGTTGATGGTGTGGTAACAGTTGCCGGTCGTTTGGTATGGCTGTTGTGGTGGTGACTGGCCAGTCCGTGCGGAAGCTAAGAATGGGTGCGGGGTTGGACATCATAGGTCAATCGGGGAACCTGCGTTGTGGTCCGACGAATTTACAGGTTGGCAGGTATGCGATGCCGTCCAGCAGGGCTTCCATGTCATTGGTGGTGTACATGTTTGCCAGCCAATGTAGCGGATGGTGGCTGTCAAGGTGTTGTTCGTAAGTTGTCCCTTGGAGGACCATGATGGGGCATGCTGGGTGACATTCGATGTAGCTGTTCTCGATGATCCGTCGTGTGGAGGCACAGTGGTCCCATTTCAGTGCGGGTGCGATGTTGGCCACATACGCCATGCCCCCATAGGCAGAGCAGGCCCTGTCGTGTGCGTCCAGAGGGAGGAGTAGTGGTAGCAGGTCTGCCTTTAGACATGCCAGGTTGGAGAGGCATATCTCCACGGGATGCTGGTAGGGACACCTCCGACAGTAGAAGACGGGCATGACGCAGCTGAACAATGTGATGCGGTAAGTCAGTCGGTAACTTACGTTCAGCAGGGACAGGAGATCGCATCCCAATATATGTATCAGGTTGGTTTTGTACAGCTTGAGCTGTCCGGCGTAGTTGGGTAGGTGTGTTGCGGTTGCCATTTCGCAGCGGTGCGTTGTGGTGGCGTGCTCCGGCTGTGTGTGCAGTCTGCAATGTGCACGCTCCGATGTTGCTGTGAGCTCTGTGTAGTCGTAGGGAGACAGGACTTGTGTTCTGTTGGCTTGTTTGGAGGACACGGGCCCTCATCCCACATGCTTCTCAGACAGTTCAAGGTCAGTGATGTGTGACTCCTTCCAATTAACTTGCATGTGGCCGACATGGGGGAGTGTTTTCTTCTTTCTTCCCCGTCCGTTGTGTGCTTCTGTGATATGCGCTATCTGCCCTGTGGTCGGTCTCCTCGGCATGCCTGTGTTGGTCTTTTCTTGGACAATGGCTGTATTCACCGGCTTCTTTCGTAGGGCTGTGGTTTCGGAGTTGGAATGGAAGGTCATTCAGTGCTGTCTGCTCTCCCTTGTGTGGGCGGCAGGCTGCCTTTCCGCTCTGCGTTGGGCCTTGTGTGTGAATGTTATTCTTGGGCCACCTGTTGTCGGTCCCCGGGCTCTTTGGTGTTCCGTTTTATATGTCTTGTTCATATGTGCAGGGTGGTATGGGTGTTTCAGTGTGGTACTGGCGTTCCTCTTCCCGAAGGGGCCCTGCTTCTCCTAGTTGGTGTTGCCGCCGCTGTGTGCTTCGCCATGTTTGTTACACTGGGGTGTGTCCTGCTGTTGCGTGACTTCACTGACATGTGTGCGTCGGTTGTGTGGCGTTGGGTGTTGTCCGTGAATTGGGCGTTGGGGACATGTCTGTGGCAGGCCTGTCACGTGTCATGTGTGTTCGGGGTGGGGCTGATGTGTGTGCTGCTTGTTTGTGTCCCTGTGTCTGTGTGCGACGCATGCATGGCGCTGCGGTTGGCCTCTGCGTTGTGCGCATGTGTGGCGGCGTCATCGCCGCTTTGGGGCCGTGACGGGGTCGTTGGTTCTTAGTCCCAGGTGGTGTGTACACATGTGTTACGCGATGTTACGATTTGGCCTGTGTGTCATATGTGGATGCAATGGTGGATGTGTAGTGTACACGCGCTGGGGGGTTGTCCGCTTTTTCCGCCCTTGCACTGTGTGCGCTGTTTGCGTGCACTTGTTGTGTGTGTGCCTATCTGCGTCTCCGCGGTACGTTGCGTCCTTGGTGGTGCATCAGCAAGAGCATGGGGAGGGCCTGTAGTGCTGGATTCATGCTCGGGGAGCCGCTTCTTCGTTGTCCGTGCTCGGCGTCCGTGTTACCGCTTCGGTTTGTCGTACGGTATCTCTTGGCCGTGGGAGCCGTTTGTTTGCGGCATCGTAATTTATACGCCGGGCGGGACGTGTTTTCGTCGGACGGTGTGTGTCAGTTGGGCTGCGCCGCTACGTGTACGGGCGCACTTTGATGGCGGACGGTGTTGCTGGCTTGCCGGCGGTGTTTGGCCTACTTTTCGCATCGTAATTGGGCGGGCGTGTGGACTGCTGCGTGCCGGCGGTAACTGGTGATTTTTGCATCTGCCAGCACGGCGGTTGTGCTTCCGCCCGCCATCGTAATGACCCCCTATATTATTTACAACGATATTTTGGATTCGAGATTTTTGTACTTACCTGTTTGTAGATAGGAATTCGATATTCTGGCATTCTATATTTGTCCACGATATTTTGGCAGGTCTATATTTTGGAATTCGATATTCTGTCAGTGATCCTTCTAAAACATCAGGGCTCTGTATCAGATTGAAATGCCAAATAGGACTCACCAACTTGGCCTGGACTTTGGTGATATTTTCTTCAAAGAAATCACTGAGTCCATCACAAAGGACCTGATTGTTATCCAGTGGTGGGGCCATCGTTTTAGGGTCCAGGAAGCTGGAGATGATCTTAAAAATCTCCTTCCCATTATTATCGGCCTCTATGACCCAATGGGTATAAAAGGTGCATCTGGCTCGTTTTAAGTTTTTATGATAAATACTGAGGGTCACTGTGTATCGTGTTTTATCTATATAAATGGCAATATATATAAATATTGCACATACTCTAATGGGTTTTGCTAATGAATAAGAATCAACCTATCTTTTAAGAAGCAATTATTTCCCGTACATCAGGTAATCAAAAATGTACGCACCTGGAAATAAATCCATTTGTAAACAGGTGGCTGTCCATATTAGTTCTACAACAGTATACTCTTTTAAACTGTGTCTTATTATTAAGAACAGTTGTAGGCTTTTGGCATCTGCATATGGTTGCCAATCTCAATAAGTGAGAGAAAGATATAGTTGGCGTGGCTGTCTTTATTTATAGAATATTGAAATACTGCTGGAACATTGCAGAGCCTAAAAGGCATGACCTAAAGATCAAAAAGCCCAAACTAAATGAGAAACGTGGTCTTCAATTCTGCTCCCTTTCTGACTCTAACAAGATAGTAAGATCCTTTGTGGTCTAGTTTTGTGAATCTCTTTGCATTTCAAATCTGATCTTCCAAGACAGACATCGTAATGGGTAACAGTTGTTCACAGTAATTATAGTGAGGGCTCTATTAGCTATGTAAGCTCTTAATTCTCTCCCTTTCTTTGGCATGAACACCAGTGAAGAATAAACTGTGAATGTCTAATTAACCGATGAGCTAGGTTGTCTTCTAAATACTTCATAAGACATTCAGTTTCTGATTCAGGTTGAGCAAGATTACAAGGTATTGAAACATAGGGATCCAAATCAATCTTACCGTCATCACATCTATGCAGATGTAACACATTTGCTTTTTTCCTATACAATACATCATTAATTTGCCAATAATAAAAGGGTAGCAATATTGCACATCCTATTATGGGAGGATTAGCAATGTTTAATAAGGCCGCAGGAAGACAATTTACTTGTTTTTCACAAATAGTCAAACTGCTGACTTGATAGTTACCAGAAATAAAGTGCACTGTTTATACTGCCTAGTCAATAAGAGGCTTACACAAAGTCAACCAAAGAATACACAATATTACCTTGAATTGAAGATCATCTATCTAATCAAAACCAAACTTTTGTGACAAATACCAAAACAAACCAGAGAAACCAAGTGTGTTTGGCACAGCATCAGGCCTCAGGATAATGTAGAACCACAAACTCATAAGCTGCTTTCACTTCCTCATTAAATTTATAATAAAATGTGCAAATCATACAGCCATAAATGTCCTTGATACTCAAAAGCCTAAAAGTCCTCTCCATTTGACAAAATAATTTTCATAAGAATTATCATATGTACCACTGTAAAACCCATGGTATTATCTAGCAGTTAATAAAATTTACTTAATTTATTAACAAGCAAGTCGTTCATTATCATGAAATATCGTTTTCTGCAAGACGTAGGTAAGATGTAGTTAAGTTATGAATGCTTGATTGTTTAAGTCATGTTTCTACATTCTTTAACAAAATGGCCAGATTTCATACAATAAAATCATAAATTCTATGTGTGTCCTCGCTCTCTTTCTAGGTACAGGGCCGTACACACTTCCTTTGTGCAGAGGTTCTAACCCTTCTATAGACTTAGGGGCTGATTCCGATCTCGGCCGGTAGGGCACCGAATCGGATTCGGCTTAACCGGATCCGATTCGGAGCCCTATTTCCCGACCGAGTCATACGTGCGAGCGAGTACGATGCGTGCGCTCGCGAAATCTCCGACCGACTTGTTCGCAGGACCCGACCGCTCCGACCGACTAGCACGGGGACGACGCGCACCGCGCAATGGAGACGTTCCCCGGCCGGGTAAGTACGATGCGCACCTCAACCGCTCCGACCGACTCGCGCAGTCCGGCTCCAAGGAGCTGTCGGAGCCGCACTTTGGGGGTCCGTGTCGGACCCCCCTGGAAGCGTAAGTGCGTGAGTCGCACACAGGGGGGACCCATGGGTCCCCCCTACACGTGCATGTACGGTGCGACCCGCATCGACGTGAACACGCTGTAGGGGGCGCCCTTGTTCGCGTCGTGCCCATTGAGTCAATGGGAGCCCGTGTACGCGTCGTACGACTGGCTCCCATTGACTTCAATGGGAGTCCGACCGAATCGAGTCTGATAGCATGCGTGCGCATCGTACTCGTTCGGTCGGACTGCTAGGGTCCGATTCGGTCGGAAATCTCTCCGGGTCCGGCTCGGTCGGGGAGATTTCCGGCCTGAATCGGATTCGGCCCCTTATTCTCCACTGTCTTGTCAGGCTTTGTTTGAATTACTAACACCATTGGCCTTCTCTGAATGACATTCAGGCAAGCAATGATCATTTGATGTGAGGATTAACTGCTTGTGCCAAAATATATTCCAATTAATTGAATAGCCCTTGGGAAAATAACAGTGCAGTTTTTTTTTTCTGGCCACTCTGTTTCAACAACTAAGTAATTGAATGAAGTACTATAATTTAGTTAACTCTGACTCAAGGTTAACGACTCATTATCTAAAGAATAAGTATGTACCATTTTATTAAGCAATTTTTGCAACTGGTCATAAAAAGGTGAAGTATTACATTAAAAGAAGCATTTCTTTCTACCAATGGAATACTCCTATTAGCAGCAGTCCCTTTAAAATATAACAAAAGAAAGACTAATTACATTTGTTCATCTGGAAAAGTTGTGAGTTTGCACAAAATGTGTACGCAACAATGATTAAGGCATAATGCAAATTTCTTTTTGGCTCACCGAAGAATCATTTAAAGATTTGGCCAGGTGCATTGTGGGAATTATAGTCCCAACATCCCAATGACCATCTCAGATCTTCTAGACACTTGGATTTGTGTTTTGGACACTTTGAATCCGCAAGAGGAACTTCAGGAAGAAATTCCAGAAGTTTGGAGCAACCTTTGTAAAAATCTGTCTAGCTCACATGATCAAGGGCATGCTTGCTACAAAAGGAAAGTCCCTATATCTGGGGTTCATCAACTTCCGAACAGCTTTTGACAGCGTTGTCCGCCCCAGATTGTGGGGAAAATTAAAGAACTGGGGCATCACGCAATCCCTATTGAATGCTCTTATCGCTCTGCACACCGACACCTGGGTAAAAATAAGAGTCTCTTCCGGATGGTCAACGACAAATAAAATCATGACCAACAGAGGCTTAAAGCAAGGGTGCATTTTGGCCCCACTACTCTTCAATCTGTACCTAGCAGACCTGCCCAAGTGGCTGGCTCTCTCTCTCGAGCATTCCCGCCCAAAATTGCATCTACTAAAATTCAGTCAATGCAATATGCAGACGATACGATTCTCCTCGATCAAACCCAAGTGGGCCTCCAGAGGCTCTTTGTCTCATTGGCCTTGTACTGCAAAACAAACGCTTTAGAGATCAACATCGCCAAAACAAAGATGATGACGGTATCGAGACAACAAGCAAGAAAGCACTTCTGGTACATCGAAGGAAAATCCATAGAGGTAGTGGCCGCATATAAGTACCTGGGAGACTGGATAGATCATAGAGGAAGATCTGCACAGCATATTGCAGCAATGCAAGGAGTGGCCCACTGCCTGGAGGCGGCCTTCTTAAGAACCAAGAAAGCCCTGAATTCTACGGATTTCTCATCGTTAATTCTTGTGATAGGTGCCAAACCTTTACTGACATTAGCCTTTGGTGCGCTGACTTTTAAAGACAAAATGTTCACATGGCTAGACAGAGCGCAATCAGCCTGTTTTCGCAGAGTGTTCCATCTACCCAACTCAACCTCTCATGCCCAAATCCGCATGGAGTTTAGTCTGCCATCTCAACATTGAATCATAAAAGCAAGATTTATTGCCTACTGCTTAAAAACCAAAAAGGCCTGTGATCTCACATTAAAGAGTTACATCTGGTCTCTGTTAAATAATCCCATAACCACTTGGAGTCAATTTTTAACACACTGTTTGGATGCACTGGAAGCCCATGATATATGGTCCAGCTCACTACCTATAGGTGTGGCCGCAAAAGTGTTGACTAAACAAGCAAAGATCTTGTTAGCAGAACACAATGCACTAGCTGTGAAAAATCTTTCCCATGGCAGTTGGGCGTCAAAACTCTACGATCGTGAAACCCTACCACACTTTTTATCATCCACCATGAAGCCATCAGTGAAACATCATTTAATGAGACTATGTTTTGGCTTAATCTCCCTGATGTCGTATAAGTATGGCCAGAGGTATAAGGAAGATACGCCCTCCCAATTTGGCGCATCCTCAATGTGCGGACATGCCAAGAGGCCCTAGAGGAGTGCATGAAGGGTGACTCTGCTCAGATGACTGCCCGTTTTGTAAAATTCATGTTTGCAATCAAATCAGGGCCGGACTGAGAACGAAAACCGGCCCTGGCAAAGTGCTCGGCCGGCCCCCTAGGGGTTGGGGGTGCGGCCGAGCTGTTTGCCAGGGCCGATATTGCAGCTATGCTGCAAAAAAGGGCCCTGAAACAAAAACAGCCCCCAGGGGCCCAAAACAGGCCCCCAACCTGGCGGCCCACCGGGGAAATATCCGGTGCCCGCTACGGCCAGTCCGGCCCTGAATCAAATCTATTCTCCCTGCAGAAGATCGCTATGAATTTCAGCCATGCCAGACACAAACTCTTTCTAACAGAGAATGAAAATTGTTTTTAATATCTTTTTGTAAGACTTGCCATGATTTTTAAGTAATTGTGCAATAAAATATTTGTTTCTTTTATTTTCTTTTGTAAAAAGCTCTGTAAGTTGACCAGGTGCATTGTGGGAGCTGTAGTCCCAGGCCCCAAGAGGCAAACCAGTGTATGTGAACCCTCGTCTGCTGCTGTGGACCACTAACCTGCATCAGGAAACACTTCTGGAAGTAAGTGTAAAAGTACTACATCATGGGTGGCCTGAATTCTGAATTTTGTTCCAGTAAAGCACCACATATTTTTACCCTTTGAGCACTATTTTCTTCTACATGCCACTTTTACTTTTAATCTTTAAAAATTCATATCTTTGGTTCCCTACATTGAATTTTTGTCATTTTAATCATAAAAATATAACCTATTTTATAAATCGGTGTTGGATTTTTATTGTAAAAGATTTTCACTACCAGGACATGTAAAACTTAAAAGCCCATGTCCTGCTTCTTAAATACATTGCACCCTGCCTCTTGGAGGTCCAGGGCCTACCCTGGGATGACTTATATGTATTAAGAAGGGTTGCGTCTGGCAAAAAGTTTATTTGGCCAGGTCGAAATGCAATTAAAACTGCACACAGGCTCTGCAATGGCAGGCCCAATGCAAGTTTCAAGGGCTACCTGAGTGGGTGGCACACGCAGTGCTGGAGGCCCACTGGTAGCATTTAATTTTCAGGCCCTGGGCACATGTAGTGCACTCTACTAGGGACTTATAAATAAATTAAATATGCCAATTGTGTATGTGCTAATTAAGGGTTGGTGGCAAACTTTGCTGCGCCAGCGGAGTTTGCAGAGTTTTTGCAACTCCACATTCCGCTTGGAGCGGGAAGTTTGGTAAAAAAACTTTGCCCACCGCTGGCGGAGCGGAGTTCACCGGTCCTGCAGTTCGGCAGTGCAGCCTGCCGCTCACCCCTAGTATGAACTTAAATCCCTGCATGCCACTCTGCACCAAAGTATCTACAACAGCCGCTTTGAAACGTTTCCTCTCAAACTAAGAGCAAAGTTTTCGTTTTGCGTTTTGAAGAGAACAAGAATAAGGCGGAGCATTGCAGACAGCATTACAAGACTTACTGGTGTTCCGGACCCGCTCCCCATCACCTGGACTGTGCAGACACCCCTGCTGCAGGGAGAGAGGCTGCTTGTGCCTTGGGCAGAGACAGTAGCACCTGCCTCCGCTGGATACATGTGTGCTCCTCTACCTCTCCGTCGCCTGTGGGGCACAGGGCCGACAGCTGGGCCTGGGCAGCTCTCCGGCAAGAGGGCCCTGAGGAGCAGCACATACTTGTTGCCTCTTCTCCCCTTGGGCCTCTAGTCAGTAAAGGCAGGGCAAGGCAAAGCTAAATCTAGTCCTCCAGTGCAGCCCCAGCTCTCCTTCTCCCCGCGCACGATTCGCAGTTACCAAGGATACCCATGTAAGCCTATTTGGCCACAATAAGTATTATTTGTGGGGAGAGCATGTTCCACGCGCCGCTCAGCGTGAAGAGGAACATACCGAGCTGGATAACAAGAAGGCACAAGGTGCCTAATCAGGAAATGCTTTTGCAGAACACTCAGCTCTCACCATCTCCCAGGTTAGGTCGGGGAGAGGAGGGGCAGCTCTCAAAGCTATCTTCCAAGGGAGTGTGGAGTCAGACATGCAGCACTGACCCACATTTCTTTGACACTGAGAAAGAGGGTATGCAGATCGCATGCCATTCTCCAGATTAAAGAGGGCCCCTGAGCTGTACTCATAGCTGTCTGTTCACCACAAGAATGGAGGGCGTGCTGCCCCTGCAGCTACCTCCTGGCAGTTTTGGCTGAAGTTTCCTCCACTGAATACGTCAGGGGCTAGGTATTGAGGATCAGTGTTTGGCAAGCACTGCCAGGTGACTGGCGAAGCCTCAACCATTAAACAAGGAGATGGTGGTCCGGGTTAGGGGCTTCTAGTCCTCCTGCCCACTTGATTGGGTGAGCGCTTGAGAAAGTAAACATGAAAGATGAGCGACATGCTCCTGCCCACCTGCACTGACAGACAGAAACACTCACTGTCTCTGTCAAACGTCTGACACAATCGAGTCGTAACAGACAGACAGCCCCTGGGTGCATGGCTCCTCCGAGTGACCCCCACGTCCGTCTGTCCATGTTGCTGTGCTCGGCCATGCCCTGGTGTAGCAGGCTAGCAGCCCAGGAGTGACATCAGGCAGCGGAACTTCCGGGTTAGAGTAAGGGGGAGGAAGGAGAGAGACTGGCATGGGATGCGAGCCAAGGCAGTAGCTGTAGAAGGAGCGTCACGGCGGTCACCTCTCCCTCACCCCTGCCCACCAGCTGGGTCATTGGGAATTCTGACGGGCATGGCGGGGTGCCCGCTTAACTGAGAGGCTTTCGGCGCCGGCTGCATGGGCTTCTCCATCTGCACGGTCTGAGGTGCGATGTGATGATGACCATGGACTGCCAGATCAAGTGAGTGGCAACAATTGCAGAATGCAGACCTGATTACCGAGGAATTTGTGTGTGCGTGCACACTAAACGCTATGCATATTGCACAGACCTGTTTACTTTACGGCTTACGCCGGGTGGCCATTGTGCCAAGCAATACTCCACCTGCCTGCAGAACTCTGCAGAATTCCACTGAGTTTTTCATTGACTCCACGGAATTCCAGGGTGTGACACTTTGCAAACTCCGCCCAGGCCTGATGCTAATATTGCCATGTTTAGAGGAGGAAGCACATGCACTTTAGCATGGGTTAGCAGTGGTAAAGTGCTCAGAGTCCTAACGCCAACAAAAACAAATTCTTCAAAAAGTAGGAGGAGGAAGGCAAAAAAGTTAGGGGGTGACCCTGCAGAGAGCACCATTTCCAACAACTGTAATGACATGTTTAATATCAACTTTCTACATGTCATACTTTTAAATAACCTGTGCTCTGCCTTTTGAGCTATGAGGCCTACTTAGGGATGACTTATTATTATTTAAAAGGAAGGGTTAGGCCTGTCAAAAGGCTTTACTTTGTCAGGTAGTATTACAGTCTTTTTACTGCCACAGCCAGGCTACAATGGTTGGCCTGAGGCCATTTTCACACTGTTGTGGATGATGCAATAGGTGCTACAGTCCCCTATCGATATTTAACTTACATGACTGGGGTACACTTTCTACTATATACAAGGGACTTATAAGTAAAATAAATGTGCTAATCAGAAGGGCAAGCAATTTTAAAATTATTTTAGAGGTCGGAGAGCATGTACCGGAGCCTGGTTATCAGAGTCCTAGTTCCCAGAGTCAAAACAAGCTACATCAGTCCATAGAAAATGTGGGTGAGCACGTAAAAAGAAGCACTTTCCTTTGCAAATGCACATTTTTTATCTGTTATACTTCCTATGTAATAGGATCTGTAATTCATTTCATCGCACTAGAACCTTTTAACACTAGAACAAATATAAAGGAAATAACATTTTAGTTCTTAACAAAAATATGATTTATCTAGTTATTGTAAATGGTTTTACATGTTTAATTGAGTTTTATACTGTTCTTGGCCTGCATTCTACGTTCAGGAGAGGGATGGTGTTAACAGAGACAATAGTCATTTTTACTTGCCTGTCTTTGGGCTATTTTAAGATAAGTGGTTTATATCTTCATTGCCCATATGATCATAGGCGTTAGCAGATGTTACTTGCCCTTCCATATATCACCTTCATCTCAGGCCCATAATTGCAATGTGGGCAATTAAGCAGTTTTCACTATTATATCAGGTTTGTTGCACAGAGGAGGAATAAGGTAGCATAATGCACAGCACTATATTTTATATATTCTGATTAGAGCTATTTTCTTATCCATAATTACAGATATTTAATGGCTTCGTGCCTGCCTGTGAATTGTGAAGAACTTCGGGCATAGTTTTGCCTCGAACCTTGATTAATGGGTCTTGCCTTACAGGGGGCTATAACAAAATAGAACAGTGAATCATAAGGCAGTGCTCGAGCAGCGGTAAAGACCGCATCTCTTCTTTGAAGACTTGTCATTGCTGTCCATGTCAGAGCATGGTAAAAAAAAATATGTGTGCTACAGGCAGTCATACCTTATTTATATTGCACCACCAGAAGGAGTACTGCATGAACAGGTTACGAGTCTAGAATTAGGGTGTCCAGTGTAACTCACAGAGACACAAAAATTCCAGTCCTGCCCATTTATTAAGGCCAGTAGTGCATCCTCTGAGTTATAGTCAGTAGCCATTGGATTTAAACAAATTACAGTAAAACTATTTAAAACAGACAAGTGGGACTGGTTGGCATTGCCAATGCTTGTTAGTATTTCTCTGCTCTGCTTTTCCCCCCTTGACCAACATAGAGCAGCAACTTTAATGCTAAAAATGACAAATCTGCTCCCAGGTACCATCACTCCCGCATAGTCTCTAATTCCTGGACAAGCCCTAATTTGAACATTTCACGTATTTGCGTTTGGTTTTTTATCACAAAGGTTAATCACATGGTGTAATTCAGTTTTTCTTTATGTAATCCCCTTAGGCTTGAATTTCAAAATCCAGATATAAAAATCAACAACTTTTGCTCCTTTCCTTCACCTCAATACCATGATATTATTTCCTCCAAATATTTATGTATTTTAATGTATCACTGCAATATGTACACACTAATGTGCCACATTGATATGCACTCACTAATCCGTCAATGGCAGAAGTGACAAAACATCAGTGAGTGGCAATATGTAATTTCACTGTGAGTGGATGGATGGAACCACATCAACTGCAATGGGTAAGGAATCATTAATGAAATCATGTGGCATGGCAGACAAGCTAATTATGAGTACAAAGGCAACACAAGAGAAGGATCTGAGGTGAGTGTGTCCTCAATGGTCTATCAAATCTTGGTATCAGTCAAAGATTTACAAGGTCTCTGGTGTGAGAACAAGTACTGTGGAATCAGCAAGTTTGTTTCACATGGCAGTAAACATGTATGTTGATTAAAGCTTCAGGAGCAACACAGGAAGAAGTATGTTGAAAAGCAATGTGTGGCATGCCATGTCAGTGCAGGCCCCAGACATGTGTAAATGTAAATACAAGATAAAATTGTGGCACCAACAGTCCAAAACACACATATGTCACAGTAATACTGACAGTCTACATACACTTAGGCAGAAACCCGCATTTACTGATTGCTCACCTGCTCTGTGTAGTAAGTAGTCCAGATGGAAAGCATATGACTCCAGCAATGTGAAACTCACAAAGGCAAACACAATGCTGCCAAACATGTCATCATCAGTAATCAACATAGATTTTAACCAAACCTGGACAAGGCACCACAGTGTACTCAGGATACCAGTCTCAACATTAATATGCCACAGCAATGAGGAACAAATCAAGGTATATAAGAACACATAGATTTCAAAAACCAATGTATTGTGTCCACTTTTGTAGTAGGCAGCTCCTTGTAACATCAGTGTGTCCCACAGAAAGATAGCCCACAATACAATACATATGTGTCACTCAAAGCAAACCATTACAACTCATCTGACAAAAACAATAGTTTAAGCCTGACAATGAATAGCATTACAATCCATGTGACAAGTTTGACCTGCACCAAAATCACATTGTTAAGTAAGTGTATTTTGAAATGGCGGTGCTTATGTCATGTAGGTTTCCAACGACATCAGTGGTTTACCATGGACATAAGTATGTGTGAGTGTAATACATGTTGGCAATGTCACTACCAACCTAGGGAGGACCAACAAGCCAAATATCTCATCACAAATCTGTAAATTCACACATGTAGTAAGTGCACATAACATAGAGTGATCAGGAACATCTCCAAATAGCCATCACAGTAAGCTACTGGATGGACATGACAGTTCGGATATAGAACAGTACAATGTATCAGGTCATGCTCATCATTTGCCAGTACACAGAGCAATGGAAGAGGCCTGTGTAAACCTATGGCTAATTGTATGAGTAACACATAATAGGAAATATTGTCAGAAATGTTTATGAGTGATTGAGTACATATAACACACATGGACAGGTTATGTTGCTGTAACAGAGAGCTAAATCTTTGACAGGTGGTATTTCTTTGTAACTTTCAGCTGACCAAGGATATGTTCTCCAGCCATGAGTCATGACCCCAATAGCACATCCTGCGATTGAGGCGGACCAGCCCTGCAATCAGGCACTGACCAAGACCTGGACCATTGTGGAGAGAACCATTGGTGTGCTGAATCCCAGTTCAGATGCTTGGGCATGTCAGGAGGTCTGCAAGATCACACTAGTAAGTGCCATTCTCCACATCTGAGTCCGGACGAATGTCCCATGTGATGTGGACCATGATGAGCTTGACCCAATGGAGGATGAGGATGGAGGAGAGATCCAAAATACAGTGGCTGGGAATAGGCGACACACCCACATTGTGCAGAACTTCTTATCCTAAATGTTCTGCTACCCGATGGACTAAATATGGGATGTGGACTGATTTCAGCTAAATGTAAAAACGTTTATGTACACTATCTTTGTGTTTGCAATTTTATGTCACAGTCACTGTAAACATCAAAACACTCACATCTCCTCAACCTGATTTAGGCCTATCCCAAAGGTCTGTAGCTGGGTGTTACACTCACCCCAGCACAGCATCATGTAGAATAAAATATTTGTGCAGATAAACACTATATGCCAAAAGCATGTGCCTGGGCAAGACATACACAACTGAAATCTATCAATGTGGAACAGTGTGCACATCCTGAGAGTGTGTGTGCTGCAAGCGTGTGTTCATCTTCTGACACTCAAGAACAGCTCCAAGGGAGTATAGATCCAAATGTTGTGAGCTGACTGAGTGTGTGTACTGCACGTCATGATGTTGGTTTATGCTAGACACTTGTGTATCATAGTTGAGTTCTACCACTGCCCTGCGATATTAAACAGAGGGGCATAGAATGTGCATAGCCACACAGTGCAGTACTGATATACTCCCTAATGCATGTATTTGTGTGAAAGGACATTGCAAGTAATGCGATATCCATAGCTGAATACAAAATAATCATGCTGTAGCTCCTGTCCCACTGCTGTTGTGGTTGACTAGGGCCTACGCCGGCACACTTGCACCATGGAGCAGGAAAGTGAATATCACATGTGGAAATGTATGTGTGCATGAAGGGGCATCTTCTTGCTAACAGTAATAAGCTTTGACCCTAATTCCACCATCTATGTGCAATGTAGGACTTAGGTCACATAGAAAACTGAAATGGCTAGGAGATTGTTTGGTACAAGACCTTGTAATTTCACACCTGGAGAAATATTACTTACTGACACATTTCCCACGGTATGTGCTTTGTTATGTTTCAGAATGCATATGTTACCATTGTGTGTGCATGGGCTTCCACAAGCAATATTCAAGGGGCCTATAACTGGTGCACCAAGAGCCAATGCATTGATTTGTGAAACATTGTGTCACCCAGTATTATTGAAACTTTTCACACCTACACCAGCTGACCCAGCATTTATCACCACCTGGACACCGCCCACTGTCACACAGACCTGACTAGTGCTGCCAACCCAGTCCACAAGCTGTGCCAAGTACTATTCAACACTGGATGTAGTTATGCATAAATTATATAACTGCAGCCTCACCACAGCTAACAAAGTACCTCCAAGTCAATTTCAAACCACTAAATTAAGATAATTAACCCAATGCCTCAATACATTACAAAAATTGCTACACTCTCAATAAATTGTCACTCTAGATGTCACATGTAAGATGCTATTATGTCACACATAAGCACAGCATGACCAGTTGTATGACACACATAACCAACCTTTGGACCTGTCTGCTATAACTGTAGGACCAATGGAAGTGGGTACAAGCTGTGATATTTAGTTTTTCACTGTGTCACAAACCACACATCACCCCTGATGCGTGGCACATTGCACCAGTTCTGCCTGTTGTAACCACGCATTGAGGCCAATACGTGTACCAACCAGCATAAGTGGCAATGAGCTGTGCGTTCGTTTTAGAATATCAAATTCACTACAGATGCATCAGGAAAAAAACAGATGGGAACTCAGCCATGAAATGACTCAATGGGTATGGCAGGCTACGTATTAGGAAGTGTGCGGTTACTTTCACTTTCTCTTACGCTCTGTTAGTCTGTGCTGTGTGTTGGTGGTTTTTGAGAGTTTGTCTCCGATTGGCGGTTGTTTGGTCTTGTCTGTTTGTGCTCTGTGTCTCTAAATTGTGTCATTGCTGCCCATTATTTTGCTTTTGTCTAGTTGTGTGAAGATTTGTGCCACTATATTGTTGGGAGTTTGTCTTTTTGGGGTCCAAGATGTACATCAAAATGCGAGGAAATCATGGACATAATGAACGTAAAGGAACTTTTGGCATAAATCTGAGAGTCTTATTGGGCTGTTGCATCACTTTTAGTGAAGCAGCACTGGTGCAAACCTCTCAACCCTACCTATGAGTCCATGCTAAGCAACTTTGCATGGCTTAGAATGGCCTCAAAGATATGGAGTAAGGCAAAGCTGTGCACATTTCTGCTTTGGCTTACTCTGTGTCAGGGAAGCCTTCCATGGCCGTTGTGGTGGGTGATCCCCTGCAGCACCCATGGAATGTTATTCATAACCAAATTTAAATGTGTTAAATGCTTACACCTCCCCTGGGGGTGTGCAAAAGTGAGTTTTTCTTTATACTTCCTTGTATTTTTCTTCTTTCCATGTGTACTGCATTCTGCAGCAGACATAGATGATGATAATGCCTCCCAGGACTTTTTATGTACAGACATATGCCCCTTCCTGCACCTAAACATTCCTGCATGCAAAACAGAAACCCTTGCACCATGATGCAAGGGTGCCTGCATTGGCGCTAATCTGCAGAAATAGCGCTAGCTCATGGGGAAAGAAAGAAAAAGTGCCATATGCTATCCAAATGTCACGTTCCTGCCCTTTCACTTTGACGCAGGCCAGTGCAGCTAGGTGTCATGGTACAATGTAGTCTGACATGATGCTGCGCAGCAAAAATAAATACAACACATGTCTGAGCCATGCTTTAGCCATTTGATGATGGATACATCTGAACTTCATCCTCCCGGCAGTTCAGCCCTGCATGCTGACTAGCTGTGTTCAATGATTTTGCCGTAATCATATATTTGTCACTAAGCTGTAATGTAAATATTAAATACTTGGTTAGCAAAGTTTATAGTATGTACCTGCAAGTATATGTTAAAGCACTGTTTACAATGCTATGTTCAAAATCATGTTTTCCAAGGGGACATAGACCATTCCGCTCGGGAGAGGCGGACCCATTCCATGACCCTAATGCTACCGGTAAGTGTCATGAGTACATATATGTTGAATAATTAGGTCTGTGTGTGATCTAAGTTACATGTAACATTGTGATGTGTTTTGGGAGGTAATGATCACCTACTATCAATTTGCTGTCAATGTGTGAAACAAAACAGAACCAGCCCACAGATTAATTATGAATGCACAAGAAACCCTTCCATTGTGAATGTAGGGTGTATGTAAGCATTCGCACATGATGTAAGCATGTAAGCATTTTGATAATGTATACACATCTATAGACATGTGCCTTTGGGCACACTAGGCATCACCTGTTGCTGAATCTGCATGTGTTCAACATAAACACATTAGCTGCTACCAACAATGGCACTTAGCTATATAATTATGTTTCCGCATATGTAGTAGCACAGTAAAATGTGTGTTGCTAACCATGTCTAGCTAGTGATCCATTGCTTAAGTAAAAAATTGGGTTGGACACAGGTACAGATGATGTGCAATATGTTCACACAGGCACTGTTAGTATTCATATATAGGTAGTTATGATGGAATCTGAGGCACACAGTGTGCCGATATGCCACATGTGTTGCATTGCCATGTAGCATACTTAGCCCAGAAATGGCACATTCTGTAGATCTCTCCAGCTAAACATATATCTGTTTGACTGACAATAAGGGTGGGAAAACATACCAGCTGAGTTACACCTCATTTGTTTGTCAACAACATACCTATCCCTGTAGGAGTATGCCAGACAAAATACATATTACATAGAGTTAATGTGTGTCATCAGGTAGTTATCATAAACTAACCTAATTTGTTATGGATATTAGCAACATTAGTTTGTGAGAAGGAAATGCTAATTATTCAAAATGTAAATGATCCATGACAGACAACAGATGACACGGCTACTTGTATGACTGTTGTTGTGTTTGATCATCATGTGGATACCTAGATCTTCCATTTCTTGGCCTACCGTGAAAGTATGGCTGTTGTAATGCAGCCTGTAATATAGCCTCAGGGGTACTTTAGCCTCACTCAGAGTCACGGTGCAAGGGTGTCTACATTATATGCTACAAAGCACTAGCTCTGATGTGTGCTCCAGCATGCACATACACACTACTGAGAAGCATTCTCTAAATCATGTGTGCAGCCAAATACAGACTTGTGATGATGTGTGTATTGAAAAGTGTTGAAATATGATTAAGCATGTTTTTGCTACAAGTGTCAACTAGAAGTCACATATCACATTTCCCTACAGTTGCTTGAGGGTACATAATTGAAAGCTATCCCAGTTATGTTTTGCAGGAGGTATCTGGCATATACATATACATGTATGGGCTACCTCTGACTAACTAAGTTAAGTCAGCAATGCGTGGTGGCTGTTGTGACTCCAGATGGGGTATGCAACATAGAGGCACACTGCCTGGATTGTATCACCTTAACCACTTTCACATATGTGTATGTGAAAGTCTCTGTCCACTTTCATAATGCAATCCCTCAACCCAATTTACTGACCCAGGACCTTGTGTCCTATATGAAACCTATACATCATCATGAGTGTCAATCATTGTTAGGTATGATATGGTGTAATCTCATTGTGAGCATATTTACATCAAGTAAATTTACGCAGATGGCAGCAGACTATATTTTCATTGATCAAGTAGAGAATGCCCATATAGTGACAGTATCTTGTGCATATATCCATCTCAATTTTGTGAGCTGGTCTAGTCATGCACATATGATTGTGTCATATGTCAACTATTTTCACACACATCCTGTACATGTACTGCTTGAGCTAACAAAGTTTTACTATTAACACCCTAGATAACATGTCAGCTGAGGATTGCAAGACATTCGACATGCAGAGGGATCGGTACCGCCACATCAGACAGGTTGCAAAGCAGTACCGCAAAATCGAAAAGCAATATACACATGCCAAGGCAGAGGGATCATGGAATGCCCCTCTTTCTCCAAGACCATCCAGGACCATCAGCAGGCAGACTCACTTCAACCTCTAAAACCACAGCATGTGCAAGCCACGAACTGGCCCCATGAGCTCAGGTACCAGCGGCTACATCGGCAGCAACAACAACGCCAACCACACGTGCCATGAGGCCCAGTCAGAGGAGTGGCTCCCTCTTTAAGTATCTCATTTTAAGAGAACTTAAGAAGATCACATCCAGGTTAGAGGAAATCACTTACCTTTGTGAATAATGAAAAGTAGTAAAGTTAGACTTTTGATCTAAGTTTACCTTGTGAATACAGAAAAATAGTAAAGTTAGACTTTTGGTCTAAGTTTACCTTTGTAAATACCGAAAAGTAGTAAACTTACCCAAAAGTGTAAGTTAACCTTTGTGAATCGGGTCCCTAGTCTATAAGTATAAAATTTGAATATATCAATTTTTTTACTACTTTCATGACTTCGTAATCATGTAATGGTGAAAAGTTGTCATCATTGCTTAGGATGACTTGAGTGCATGATATAAATATTGCCTGCATTGTTTGTAGATAAGTGTAACTTTGTGTGAGGCCTGTGGACAAGAGTCATTGTACCTCACACTTGAGTCACTTAAGTACTCTTCAACATTCTTTATGCACTATGAGTGCTCCTCTTCATGTGAATTGATGCACAGCCCAACACAGATAGTCCCCTACTGTTCTACTTTTGTGGACAAGATGTTGCATGTATAATATGGGTGGTTCTGTCTCTCAAGATTTCCCACTCCTGGATGTGCTGGGACACACACTGATGCCTGCCACATATGCACTCACCCTTGCACCATTGAGGTAGGAGGTCATTGTTGTTAGCTATTTGTAAATCATGGATGTGGTTCTCATCTGCATGGATAGCTTCAATCAGCCTTGACATTGAGTACTTGCTAAGTGTGGCATTTCATGCATGTGACTTGGGCAGACTACTTGCTATGGTTGAATGTCATAAGTCTCACATTTCCTCTTACCCTGGGGATGTGTATCTCTGTTCCTGGGTCTGTGCTCTGGCCTCTATATTGGTATGTGTGTATATAGTACAATTGATTGCCTATATGGATACACCAACACTCAATGCATGAGAGTGCTCTCAGGGCCAAAGGGTCACAATTTCCCTACCTATCCCAGTGTGCCTTACTACACCATTTATCATTTGCCACAGGATCCCGAATACTGAGTAGTTCCAGTTCATGCCTAATGACATCTAAGGTGTAGCACTGAGCTTCTAACATCAGTGAGTGGCATAGATATGATGCTATACATAAGGAGTCTGACCATAAATAGCTGCATATTGTCAGTGCATGCATTATTAAGGTACTCATAGGATATCTTCAGTTTAAGCATTGAGGCTGACATATGTGCATGATGACATTGTCATGATAACCAAGCAAGATATCTGTGGATGTGTGAAAATGTGTTAGTGGTTCACATACCTCACAGAACCCAATTTCTGCAGTTCTGCAATTGTGCGATTAGTTGGCCTATTTCACTGTGTGACACTCAAGGTACTGATGCTTATTGTCATACCATGATTTTTAATAGTTCAAAGGGGTTTGCAACATAATGCCATGATGCTTGACCTTCTCCAACAGGAGCATGTGATAGTGATTGTAGCACAATTTCCTATAGATGGTAAGAAGTGCCTTTTGTGTCTGCACATCCACCATGGTCTTTCTGCAACAGACATACACAACACAGGTTCAAGGTAGTACATTTATTTACAGGTGTGTTCATAGGCTAACTCACAGTAGCAGTTCTAGTAGAAACAACCTCAACATTGTTTGACAGCTAAAGGATGTCCAGACAGAGTCCATGGGGGATACATGTCATCTGACATGTCGAGGAGAGGAGTATTCGAGTGAGAAGGAGGTCCAAATTGCCATTAGGGAAGGCAGGCTTCATCGACAGTCCACAAATTGATCAGATTAACAGGTGGGCATACAAAAAGGGGACAGTACCTTTCTGATGGCATTATCTCTACATTGTTCATAGGACAACTGTGTGACAAGGGTGATATTTTGTGTCATGCCATACATTGCAACACAGTTACACAGCTTGCATGCTTGCCCTGCCAGGAAGGGTGAGTTGAGGTAAGGTCCACATCTGCCTTGATGATAACCTTTCTTTTTCATGGTGCCTATACTTAATGGAGTTTCACTTGTTGACACCACTACTCTGCACATTGCACCAAGTCACCAGGGTGCCTGCATTGCCTGTAGCCACTACTCAGCCCACAGCCCCTGGGTAACTGCTGTGGCTTTGGTCATGTATTATTGTTGATCCTGCAGTCTGCCTTTCACACAGTACACCACACCTTTCTTCCTTGTTGTGCTGTCCTGCATGAACATTGTGCATTCATGTGGCCCAGGGCTGATATTTGAACTGACTGGTGCATGGTGCACGCATCAGACTCCGGCAGCAACAGCCATGGCTCCAAGAATTGCAAACATTCAAACAATTTACTCCAGTTCATCCATTATATTCCATTTTATTCCAACATTCTTCAATAGTTGCCAAATGTGTACGGAGGCTTCCGCATTTTCACTGCTGCAGAAATGCCCATCCAGACCTTATTCTGCAGCCCCTCAGAATTCCCGTTATATCCTGAGTATACACCCAATGCATTTCAGGCTAAAAAAAGCCCTTCATCAGGGGTCTAAAATATAAAGGGGGCCCATCAAAACCTCAACTGATTACATAAAAAAGCCATTTGATAAAATCAACATACAGTCTATGAAATATGTACCCAAAAAAACACCACCAACATGCTACTACCTATAATACCACTGGATCTGTGCTCTTTTACACTAAACATTATGTTAAGTGTGCATCCTGTTGTATCCTAAATGGAATGTGCCCCATGCTTAACTTGCCCTATGTGAAAAACCAAATATGTGACATCATATTACTTTCTAAATGAAATGTACTCCATGTTTGACTCGCTGTACGTGAAAAAACAAATATAGAACATCACATATCCACCAGACGATAAACTCACCATGCTCTAATTCTCTCGCCACCGCAACCGGCAGCGTGACCTTGTCAGTGAAAGTGCAAGGGGGCATGCATTGTCAAAGTCAAGGTAGACAGGGTTCCAGTGTCCATGCATGATGTGGTGTTCTAGAACAGGTGTTTTGCTTTTTGTTGTGGGACTTGTGGTCCTGGTCACTAATGTTATACATTCCACTGCAAGTCCCAGTATACAAACATCAACCTGGACTAGTGCTGCACATCACACATGGACTGGACAAACTTGACCGAGCTGGAATGGACTGTGCAACATTTAACGGGGCAGATTGACTTACATATGATGTATGACTGGACATGTGAGCAATTCCATCCTTTTCCCTTACACTCAGTGAAGCACAGGAATGTCATTTACTGACATTTTGGGTCATATTTAGCCTTATTGCCTCTTGTCTTGTAGGTCTTGTTGATCCTCATAGCCAGGACTGTCTTGTCCGTGAACACTGACACTTACTGATGCCACCTGCTCCTCCAAGGGGGTCAGCTCCTCCTGGTCCTCAGGTCCTCCTCCTCTGGTTGGCATGGGTGCCTTCAGGTTCTTGGCCAGTTTCTCCTGGTTAATGTTGTCCACTATGGATTGCCAAATAGCCTCTTTATTCCCTAATGTCAATTTGAAGGTGACAAAGAGTTGATGTTCATACTTTGTAACCTCTGTTAACAGAATTTGATTCTCCTCTTCACCAAAATTACTCTTCCTCTTTCCCTGGGGTTCTGTCTGGACATCCTGGCTGGTGCTGGAGTTGATGGAGCTGTTGCCCTGGCTTCTGCTGCTTGCTCCAGCTCTCCCTTTTAAGGTATTGGGAAATGTATTTTTTTCAAATGTGCCACTTTTTAATGGATTTCTGATGCAAGATGCACTTCAATGTGATGCTAGGGTGATTTGAACTGCTTTACGTGCGGCAAAGCAGCTTTGTGTCACTTTGGCTGCACATGCGTCTGTTCTCTCTGTGGCAGCTGTCCCACAGATGCGTCATTTCTTTTGATGCACCATGGAACCTTACGCCATGGTGCACCGTACCGTAAGTATGGTGCATCCAAGGCATTTAAAAATGTTGTACCACAGAGCAAGTTTTTATGATGCATCACTGCCTCGCCGTAGTAATGTGTCAGTTCTCATAAATGAGGGCCTGTATTTATTATCACAAGTGTCTTTAACTGTAGTAACATACACCTCCAGGAAAAACAGACTAGAGCTGCTTTGCTCTTGTTCTGTGTATCACATCTAATTCATAAAACAAAATAAGTAACAGATGAAGATGCTAGTCTGTCAGTGTAATTACTGATAAATATATGTTCTTAATTAAAAGGTCAGATTTTGTGAAGTGCGATGCAAAATAAAAGATGACTCAACAAGTCACAAATGAAGTGCACCTAATTTCCATACAATATTGGGGCCAATTGCCTTTTTAAACAATAAATACATGCTGTTAATGAAGTAATTCCATAATGTGAAGTGTAATGCAGAAGAAAATGGGATGACTCTCATGATTGGAACATAAGTGTTGAGTTAATGGGAAAAATAACTCCATTATCCGCTTAGTGAGATAAATAGTAATGTGAATGACAGAGCAAAGTGTGTGAGTGGTATGCGGCGCTCTACACACATCTAAATGCTGTGTGTATCAAAGTGCAGTATTTAAAACATGCATTTTGCACCTGCCCAATCAGAACTCTTATTCCTGTGTATCTTTGAGTGATCACATCAATCACAACCACAAATAAGTACAACAAATGAATCTATACCTCATATGAACTCGCAAAGTTTTTTTTTAGGTATTCAATATTTTGGGCACATTTATGAAAAAGTGGCACAGCACAGCAAGACACCTTGCTGTGCTGCATCACTGGGTAAGGGCAGAGATGCCCTGTATTTAAGGCAATACAATGCATTTCTGTCCTTTACCCTCTGCTGGCACACAGTGGTCTAGTCCAATGTTAGAAATGGGGTTTCTGGTTAGCAAGGGTCTGCACCTCAGCTCGGCAGAACCCACCACTCTAGTCAGGATAAGGGAGTTACACACCCAAGATAACCCCTGCTCACCCACTTGGTAGATTGGCAGAGCAGTCAGGCTTATCCCAGAGGCAATGTGTAAAGCATTTGCGCAACACACACACAACAGTGCCACACAAAATATTCCGCAAAAGAGACTCCACACAAGGTTATGTAAAAATATTGCATATAGTGTATATAATCACCTAGACCACAATCACATAAATCACTTTGCCACTAGGCAGTTGTCATAACAGTACATAGATCATACATTACTTTGCCAACTAGGCAATTATCGTAATACCACATTTGGTGCAATGACACAAATACTTATAAGTTGCACATGTCAAACAAGCATTATAAAAACAACACCCTACACCATCACTGGACATAGTATGCAGTTTCTGAAAAGGATGCTTGTCATCCTATCATTGCCAGGTGTAAATGACATCAATCATAACATTAGGGCACCAAATGCACTAGTAATAACCCAAAACAGAGTGAGAAACACCTGCATCAACAGAGTGGGGCTGGTAAGGACACAATAATGAATAAGGCCCAGTAATAACCCATTTCCGCCCTCAACACTAGAGCCACAATGCACTTGCACTTTCTTTACAGGTGAAGCTGTAAATATCGACACTTAGATTGGTCTTTACGGTGCCTGCGGGGGGAGCCGGGGGGAGCCATAAGAACGGGACCTCTGTCGAGGGTTTACTTCCCTTCCTGTGTCTGGTTTCGGTTTCCTCAAGGCCTCTGAGATATGTGTCAGGACAGAGTGTGTAAAGCATTTGCGCAACACTCACACACCAGTGACACACTGCACACACCACAAAAAAAAGACTCCACACAAGAAAATATCTCATATATTGTATATAAAACACATAGACCACAATCACATAAATCACTTTGCCAACTAGGCAATGGTCATAGCATTACATAGATCATAAATCACTTGGCCAACTAGGCTGGTGTCATTACACATTTAGTGCAATAGAGTAAATACTCACACAGTAGAAAACATCAGGAAAACATTATGCATAACACCACCTTACACCATTACTGTATATATTATGCAGTTTCACAAAATAACAGTACTTGTTATTCTGACCCGGCAAGGCATAGAAATGACATATATCAATATGTCAGGGTCTGAAAAGGCAGTAGCAATGGCCAAAACACAGAGGGAAACACCTCTATCCCCCTATTGGGGCTGGTAATGCCACCACAATGAATGACGCCCAGGAATTACCCACTTCTGCCCTCAGCACGGGGGCCCCTGCGCACAGGCACTTCCTTTACAGGTGGTGTGATAATCTCTGCCGGTTATTGGGCTGCCTGCCTTCTTACTGCAAAGAACTATATGCCCACGAGGAATTCCACAAAGGGGGCGGATCAAAAGACTGCTACACGTGGATCTCTCACCGGGTCTAGGGGGCAGGAGGCACAGCTCCTTTCCGCGGTGCACAGCCATGTTGGTCCTCTGCAGCTGGGGCGGTGCGGGCGATGCTCCAGTTTACACAGGGAGAGCCCTGCGCCACCTCACACTGGGGATTCCTCTTCTGCGGTGCTAGGTTGCTTTGCCGAGTGGCTGTTGATAACGCTGCATCTCTGTCCACTTCCTGGCAGTTGCCTGGCAACATCAAGAACTCCGGGTGGCCATGCTGGTCTCCTGGCAACGCCAGGGGCTCCTTCACGCTGGCTTGCTGATGAGTGGCCGTGCCTGCATCTGGAGATTTCTTCCGACTTCGGCTTGGCACACAGTGGGTGGGGGCTCAGCCCAGAGTGGGGACAGCAAGGTAAACGCCCACGGAAGCCTGTGTTAGCAAGCGAAGCACACTGGAACAGCACTAGGAAGTCCCCAAGAAGAACATTAAGCACAAGGAAGTTCCAAAACGCACAAGGAACTTCCAGTAAACTAAAGGCACAAGGAAGTTCCAATAAGCACAGACAATAAAACGCTCACCACGTGCTCAATTTGGTTGTTTTTTTTCTTAGCACTTCCTCAGTTTGAAATGGAAAACAAAGCGCTCCACATGCACTTTGCGAGGAAGGAAACAATAAAGCATGCTTGAAGGTTTTTGTTTTAAAAAGGTGAAGAAACGTTCAGTCCTTCTCCGGCTCCTGGCAGGAGAAGCCACTGCAGTCTGTCCTACCCCACACACATCAGTGGCAGCACTCACCACACAGCTTCTCCGGCTCTCCTCCTAGGCAGGTTCTCTTTAAATCCAGCAAGGATATTTTTCTGAAGTCTTTTATCTCCCTGAGACTTCCAACAGGAGGCAAGCACAAACAAGCCCTTGGTAATTCTTCACAAGCAGGATACCACAGCAGGGCAAAAAGAGTCAGTCCTTTTCCTCCACCACAGATAGAAGCATCATAAAATAATGGGAGGTATATTTCTCTTTCTATGTGTGCTGCAAAATGCAGCACACATCAGGCCTTATTTTGAGTTTGGCAATCCGATGGACCGCCAAAACCACAGTAACGGTGCGGCTACTGCCACACTGGTATTTCGACCACCCAATAACAAGGTGGGCAGTCAGACCACCATGGGACCGCTGCTGTTGCCAGGGATCCGCGATCTCTGGTGGTCTTACAGCAGACTGAGGCCCCTAATATGCTGGCAGTGCCGCTGCAGCACTGACAACTATATTAATAGATTCCTCACCACCACAGTTTTCATGGCAGTGAGCCCG
This sequence comes from Calotriton arnoldi, assembly GCA_963921515.1. Classification (NCBI taxonomy): domain Eukaryota; kingdom Metazoa; phylum Chordata; class Amphibia; order Caudata; family Salamandridae; genus Calotriton; species Calotriton arnoldi. The sequence goes on from CAWUFW010008513.1 coordinate 718,004, forward strand.
CCATGAAAAGTGTGGCAATGAGGAAACAAAGGGGGCCATTTAGGCCCCCCTGGTGCCTGTGCGCTAGGGGATGCAAACACGGGGGCACATGGTGTGCCCCCTGTCTTTATGCACCCCCAGTTCCTGCAGGGCATGGACATGACAGAATACCCATGCACGTTGTTTTAAGTGTGCTTCAGCAAAGAAAATTGCAAGCTACTACTGCCAATAACCATGTGGCCCCTTTGCATGGTCCTGTTTGCCGTAATTACCAAGACAGTCCCTGCAAAGTTCATTAGGCTCTGCAGGTCTAACATATAATAGCAAAAACATACAGTTCACCAATGCTTATTTGACTTGTTTCACATCCGATTCTAATATCGTCAGGTGCCTGTAATATTTGTTTATTTTCGGCCATCATTTTCACCTATGATAAATATTGGTAGTGATACACCATTCCATTGATAGATGATAACCATCATGATAACTTCTTATAATCAAGCTGCCTTTACAGTTTCTACTGGAAAACAGGGACGCAACTTTGCATTCTAACTATCTTTGAAAAAAGTGAATGACAGCTGAATAGTTGGGGCCCCCAATTTCGGTTTCCGACAGGCTTTATCTTGGAAAGCCCAACATGGAAAGCCTATCGGAAACAGACATCAAAAAAGCAAATAAACTTTTTGTTTCCAACTTAGAAAGCAAGAACCATAATTCGAAACCAGTGCAGTATTTTTTCAGTTTTTCATGAAGCATTACAAAGTATACATACAATTGCAGCCTCAGAGCTGTTGGAAATATTATCGTGCGGAATGCCCCCACCCTCTTTGTCAGGATGATTGCCAGAACCTGATAAGAAGGCATCAATGGCGAATGAATAATTGTCCACCCTCTGCTATATGAGTGGGTATTTGTAAAAGATATTGAGTTTAAAATCTTGTGACGAAGAAATATTGTGATGCAGAATATTGTTGTCAAAAATACAGTTTTTGGTAATAAATATTGTTTTAAAAAATATTGTTGTTTTTAATACCGTTTTCATTGATATAGGCCCTGATTTAGATCTTGGCGGGACTGGTCTTACTATCACCATTTCGATGGTCTTCCGGTCCACCGCACTGGTGGTCTGCCTGCTCGATTTAGATGTTGGTTGGACCCTGGAGGAAAGACCGCCACAGTCTTGCCGCCTCCGCCAGAATCTTGTTCCCGCGTCGACAGAAGATGCTGTTGGAGGGAGTTCTGCCAAGATACCTGCCATCCAGATTACGATGTGCTTTTCTGTCGAGGCAACTGTGGCGGGGAAACCTTCAGCTCAAGTTGGCAGAATGGAAGTAAAAGAGGAGAAATCCCACCTTTTTTAGGGGTCCCACCACACTTCTGTCTTGTACGCCATTATCCAGGTGCTTCTTGTGCTGCTGCTACTTTGCCACGACGCTCAGCTGCCCCGTTGTTACAGCAGAGAAGACCACCGCTGCGGCAGGCTCCTGTCTATAGTCACAACATCTAAATATGGTGAGCAGACCGCCATCAGCTTAGTGGAGTACTTGGGACTGCCACCACGGTGGGACAGTGGTAGTACTGCAAATTTCTAAATCAGTAAAATATATTGGTTTTTTCAATTGATTTATTGTATTTTTGTTACCATATTAGTTTTAGGTAGTAATATTGTTAATATAATTGTAATTTATTTTATAAAATATAGTTTGTAATTTTAAGGGGTTGAGTACGATGCCGTTCGGAAGGGCTTTGAATCGGATTCGGGTTTGGCAAATCCGATTCGGAACCGTTGTTTCTGACCGAATCGTACACAGTTCCCAACGACCGATTACGATGCCCGGAAAACATTAGGGCTGTCCCAATCGGTTCCGAAAGGCATTCAGACAGGTTTCCGAGCGAATGATTACAATGACAGATTCGGACAGCCGTTCCCGATCGGTTTCTCCGGAATGAAACGGCTGCCGGAATCTGTCTTTGGGGGCCCGTAGCATGCCCCACTTCACCCGGGGCCTTCCGAATGGGGCCTGTGGGGGTACCCAAAGGACCCCCCTTTCCAACCATGCACAGTGTGGCAGGCAGCAAGGGGTGCCTGCCACAGGGTGCACAATTTTCCCCTGCCACCCCTTTCTTCAATGGGAGCCTGTGTTGTCATTCGGAACACAGGCTCCCATTGAAGTCAATGGGAGTCCGATCAAATCGTATCCGGAATCATCCGGATGTTTCCAAATCGCGTGGTCGAACTCCCCCGCTTCGATTCGTTCGGAAAGCATTCCGGGACCGATTCGGTAGGAATGCTTTCCGGATGAGATCGTAATCAGCCCCTAAGTGTTTTAGTAATGTATTTTTAAATTTAATTAGTAATTTTAAGTTTAGTAGTAGGTTGTTGGATTTTTAGGGGAAAAGCATGGGAAGTTGCTTAAATTATAAATAATTTAAATTTCATGGTAAGTATTTTTCAACAAAATATTTAGTAAGTTAGTTTACATTTTTTATTTTATAATGTTAATAATAATGTATATTTTAGTAATGTAATTGTTAGTAATAGTATGTTGTATTTTAGTGGCAGGTTGTTGGGTTTATAGGAGTATAGGGTGGGAAGGTAATTACTTTATAATTCGTTAATTAAGTATGTATTTTTTTATTGTAAATTAATTAATAAGTTGATTAATGAATATGTTAATTGTTTTGTGACATTATATTTTTACATTTATTTTGGCAATTTAAATGTATATTTTGATTTTTCTTAGATCAATTTGTTTTTTACATTTTAAATATAATTTAATATATTTTATTCTTTTATTAACTAAAATAGTGAAAATATTTTCTATTTAGTACAATTTATTATGCTTTATTATGTATTTAAATGGTTTAAAAAAATGATTGGAAATTTTACTGCTATAAGTAATTCTGCCAAAGTCCAATGCTTTCCCTACTGTTGCTTTGACTGGGGTGGGAATAGTAAATATAAGCCCTATGAAGTCCACATTTGCCCCTACTGTTGAATACAGTGGATAATCAATATTTATTATATTGTTGTTTATTGTCATTATATTTTTAATTTTGTGTTTAGAAATGTTTCTGTTATTTGCACAAAAATATTTTTTTACTATATTACTTTAGATTATAAATGTTTTATACATCTGGTGTTTTAATGTATTTTATTTAACAGTATTTATAAACAATTGTACAATTATTAAAATATCATTAACTTATGTTAAACAAATTGGTTTTGGTTTTAAATTTAGTGTACAGTATAAAGTAAATACATTGTAATTTATTATGGTTATTTTAATATTTTATTTAGCATAAGGGCCTTATTATGAGCATGGCAGTCTCGCAGCGGGGCGTTGGATAATAATATATGTTAAATAAATTGGTTTTGGTTCTAAATTTAGTGTACAGTATAAAGTAAATACATTGTAATTTATTATGTTTATTTTAATATTTTATTTTGCAGAAGGGCCTTATTACGAGTTTGGGCCACCATGCCTGCGCCCCGCTGCGAGACTGCAAAACTCATTCACACCGCCCGCCAGATTAGGGCTTACATCCTGGTCTGGTGGGCGGTGCTTTGGCATATGTGAGCCTTAGAGAGGCAGCGCCATTGGACCGCCAAAGCGCATTCCAGCACAGAAAGAAATGTATCATGTAGTGCATTTGTTTCCGTGCTGTAATTGGGGGGGGGGGCAGACATACAACGGGGCACACCATGTGACCCCCTGCATGCACCCCCATGGGCAACAGGGGGCCCCCTTTGTTGCCTCTCCACTACAATCACACCGCCATGAAAACGATGGTGATGAGGCAACTCATAATATGCTCGGTGGTGTCGAATGCGGCACCGCCAGCATATTCTACCCAGGAAAAGACCACTGGCCCATTGGGATCCTTGATCCCGGCAGTTCCAGCAGTCTCATGGCGGGCCGCCAGTTGTAATACTGCGGCCAGTCCTGCAGTGCGGTGGTCGTCAGACTGCCACTGCGACTCGGTGGGTCATAATAAGACCCTAAATATTTTTGTTGATTTATATAAATGTTTCTTAGGGGCCCATTACGATACCCGGCGTAAAAGAATCCGCCAGGCATGGAAGCGGCAAAAATCCGCCCGCACACACCGCCTGAACACCGACCACGCCATTATGAGTACACAAACCGAAAACCGCCATCGGCGGAAAAATCACACAAAATACCGCCCGCCATCGTCCGAGTCGGAGTCAAACCGCCCGCCACGGACGGAAACACGCACGACAACACAAAACCGCCCGCCCACACGGCCGACACACCGCACGTGAAATTACGATCGCACCGCCATGAGCGCGGAAAAACAACAAATATACCGCCCGCCAGCGCAAACAACGCCGATGAGAATCGACACGGCAGAAGCCATGGCGACAACGTACCTGCACAGAAACCATCCGCACACAAAACCAATAGCACACAACATGGCCAACAAGTCCACACAGCAAGGCACGCACAAATACACAAGCACAGTACACATCCCGAAAACACCCCCGGACAAACAAAAAATACAAAGGCCAGAACCCCAGACACAACACACCTGAAAACAACAGACCATGAGGACACACCCACATAGGTGAGTACAAAAGCAGCACTCCCACAGACCACAACCCCTTGCTACATTGCAAACCAGAGAGGAGAGGAGAGGACACAGTGACACAGCAAGGACAGCAGCACACCACAGAAACGCACACATCACTACCACCACCACCACCACCACCACCACCACCAAACACCACCACCACCACCACCACCACCACCACCACCACCAAACACCGGCACCACAAACCCCCTGCACATTACACAACACACACCGCACCAGCACCACAAACACCATGGCACCACAAAGGATGCCCAAGTTCACGCCCATGGAGCTGACGGTCATGGTCGACGAGATCATCAAGGTGTACCCACAAATCTATGGGAACATGGTCCAGCACACACCACTAGCCACCAGAAACAGAATGTGGAACCGGATCGTAGACCAGGTCAATGCAGTCGGGACCCTGCCCAGGAACAGAGTCGAGATAAACAAACGTTGGAATGACGTAAAAAGCCTGGTCAAGAAGAAGGAGGGCAAAAACAGAGAGCTGGCTGCCGTCACTGGCGGAGGGAATCCCGCGCTCTTTAAGACCTTCAAAGCGTGGGAGGAGAAGGTGCGAGTCGTAATCCATCCGGAGATCCTCGCCGGATTAGCAGGGGAGTGGAGGCTGGTAAGTACAAACTAATGTATACCAGCACACCGCTATGTACTCACATGCGCAACTACCATGCCACAGCTCCCAGGGACAAACACCCCCATGTCCAGCACACAATACACAACACATCACACACACATGCAACAGACACTACCACACACAGCCCAAACCGAACAACTGTAAGATGCGTGGGGACATGTGTACACTAAGCCAGCCACGTAACCACCAACAGGTCCCCAAATATGCCAGAAGCGCCACAACGAGCACCCACCACACCCATGTGTCCGCCACAGCTGCACTAACCGACAAGTAACAGGTAAGTGGCAGGAACACAAAGTGCAGTGGGTGGGACGGTGGACAGCCCAAGTACAACACACACCAGGCCCCAGTCCCACAGCACAGCAAGGAGGAGCATCCCCCACACCCCACAGCCACGTGTCAGCCACCGCAGTGCACAACGACAGCCGAAAGGCAGACATCACGGTCCACAGCAATCGGTGTCAGTGGGTGTACAGCCACCCCCACGACCCACTACACCCCCCCACCCCCACAGACCTGCAACATGGAGCACCCCCGCTTAGAGCCATGTGGCATCCAGTACAGTGCACGCACGAACAACTTGCAGGTGGGAAACTGGACAGGGCTGGATTACTGGAGGCATGAGGACCATAACACCACCAACACATGGGACATGTCACGTAGCAGACGAACACGCAGCACCGCCCACCGTCACGAACAAGTGAACAATGTGCACACGGACATGAACAACAGACTCACACCCCACATGACCCATCACAGACATAGCAACACCCAAGGAGCCACGTCTGCATGCACAAGCCACACTGAATATAGTCCCACACGGCAGCCACTGTGCAACTCATCACACACAACCGAAACACCATTGAAGTCCTGTCCATGTAGCCCCCACTGCCTGTCAACCCCACACCCCACAACTACGCCTATGTAAGACAAACAACACTAGACGCAACAGAGCGGAACAACAGAAATGCACACGAACACCACTGAACCCATCAAACTCACAGACACACCATGCACATACAACATACCATCCATCCCATCCGTCAGCCCCAGTCTCATGAAAGGCATGTCATCCGCACAGCTGCCACACATACAGCAGTCACGCTAAGACACATGCCCATGACCAACCATGTGCCAGAAGTCAATTAAGCGCACGACACACTGTGAGCAACAACACACAACATGGGCCACACCCCCGAGCACTGCAGTGATGCACATGGCACAGGGCAGCACGCACACCAAGGAGATGGGACAACTGCAATACGTTGGCTGGCACACAACTATCACTCACTCATAACGATGCGTCCAATGCCATGTCCAGTAACCACAACAGACAGCAAATATGCAGGGCATGTCAGGCATGCACACACCTCAGACCATGCACTGTCATGCAGCCACAACACATGTCACGTTCGGCACCCATGGCTCACAGCATGTACCCCAAAAGCATATCCCCTCCCAAATGCGAATCTGGGGCATGGCCCCCATGTTGCCATATGCGTTCCTAAGCGTTCCATTTGAACCCCAAAAGCATATCCCCTCCCAAATGCGAATCTGGGGCATGGCCCCCATGTTGCCATATGCGTTCCTAAGCGTTCCATTTGAACCCCAAAAGCATATCCCTCCCAAATGCGAATCTGGGGCATGGCCCCCATGTTGCCATATGCGTTCCTAAGCGTTCCATTTGAACCCCAAAAGCATATCCCCTCCCAAATGCGAATCTGGGGCATGGCCCCCATGTTGCCATATGCGTTCCTAAGCGTTCCATTTGAACCCCAAAAGCATATCCCCTCCCAAATGCGAATCTGGGGCATGGCCCCCATGTTGCCATATGCGTTCCTAAGCGTTCCATTTGAACCCCAAAAGCATATCCCCTCCCAAATGCGAATCTGGGGCATGGCCCCCATGTTGCCATATGCGTTCCTAAGCGTTCCATATGAACTCCAAAAGCAAAGTACAAACCAGACCCAGGATGGGCCAGGAGCCCGCATACACCAGAGTCACAATGAGTAGGGGCACAGCAACACACCCATCGGCATGGCCAATCCGTCCCATGCCACATGTGCACAGCACACAGTCCCATTGCCTAGCACACACAACTACAGATGCCACAGCCACACACTCGCCTCCGGGAAACCCATGTACGAGATTGCACGAACTGCCAATGTCAGACGACTAATACATACTTCGCCAGGTGCAACACAATAACAAATCTCATTCTCTCCACAGGTGACGAACTGCTGGATGCTGGGGATGGAGACAGCAGCCAGCACAGCCAGCCTACAAGCCCCCAACGAGGACACACGGATCTGGAGGATCTGTCCTCCTCTTCGGACACGGACCACCAAGCTGGCCCATCTGGCGTGGCAGGGCCCAGCCGCTCCCCAGGACCCCTCCTACCCACCAACCCATCATCCAGGGATGCTGAACAGTCCCAGTCCCCTGCTGCCACTGTCGTTGCGGCCACACCCACGGTCATTGCGGCCACTACCACTGCCGCAACCGCCACCATCGCCGCACCGACCACCACCGCCTCCACCACCACCACGTCTTCGCTGGCACCAGCCCCAGCGCAGGTGGTGGCCCGGCCGACTGGATCCACCCTGGGAGCCACAGCGAGGACCGTGGTGTGCAATGTGGCTAGTGGGCAGGCCGGTGGCAGCAGGACTGGTAGGAGGAGCAGGGTCAGGGAAACGCCAGCCTCCCCTGGGAGCCATGCCCTGCCTCAAATGGCCAGAGTCCTTGGGGCCTATGAAGAGGCCCAAGGACAATGGGCCAGGTCTGCTACTGACACGCGGGAGGTGCTGGGGGTGCTGAGGTCCATGGACGCCCATATGGGCCAATTCGTGTCCCGTATGGACCAACTCGTGGACCTCATGGGCCAGCTGGTGGTGGCGGTGGGGTCACAGGCAAGGCCAGCAACACCACCTCCGCCACCACCTGCTAGGGCGCAGGCTCGGGCAGCAGTGTCCACTTCCCCTGCGTCCACAGCCAGTGAGCACACCTCACCCACCACCAGCAGGTCGCCACCACACCCCCTCCCAAACGTGGAAGGGGCCGTCCGAAGAGGAAACAGATCTCCCGGGAGGACTTCGCACGCTCCAGTCGCAAGTGAGGCAGCCAGCCAGCCTTCCGCCAGCCTTCCTTGACCAGCCACTGCATTGACTTGCTCTACGATCCCACTCCACACAGCCAGCTGGATGGCATGTGTGTGTTGGACTATGGACATAGAACCAGTGGGTACACCCTGATCATCACGCAGCCATGACCGACAGCTCATTGTCACTGCACGCACCACTTTTGTCATCACCTTACACACAATCACATGTCACAGTTTGTAATAAATGCACCTTTTTCACTAACTGCTGTTTGTGCCCTGTGTTTTATTTGTACGGAATACAACGGCCACCTTGGGCGGAAAGGCACCTGATGCGTGGCATGGCAATGGAATCCGGAGGGCCTGTAGGGACCTAGGGGTGGGAGACAGAACAGGAGCACATTCAATGAGTGTGTCACACACCCATCACACAGTACATGTCAACAACTACAAGCAATGTACACACATCGCACAGAGCAATAGGGCACAATGCCACAGTCACCAACAGTGGCATACTACCCTGGCCATGGAGCGTTGACACACTGCACGCAGTGAACATACGGCCACCCTGACACAGCACACACACACCTGCACAGATACAGACACATCATCCGTCGTACATGGACACTCACCGTCAAGTGAAGTAGCGGGCGATGAGCTGCTGGCGCACATTCCCAGCTTCCTCCTCTCCGCTGTCCACCTCACTCGAGCTGTCCTGGTCTGCGGGCTGGGGCCCTGGTTGATCTCCGTCATCCACAATGAGGGGGATCTGCTTCCGAATGGCCAGATTGTGCAGCATGCAGCACGCCACCACTATCTGGCACACCTTCTGTGGGGAGTACGCCAGTGCACCCCGGTGCGGTCCAGGCACCTGAACCTGGACTTGAGGAGGCCAAAGGTACGCTCGACCACACGTCTGGTCCTCCCATGTGCCTCATTGTATCGATCGTCTGCTGGGGTGCGAGGATTCCTCAATGGACTGAGCAGCCATGCCCCATTCGGATACGCAGAGTCACCTGGGTGTGAGGGACACAGAGAACCGTTGCAATTCCAACTGGACAGGGGACAGCATCGCACAACCAGCACGCTACACCACTCCACATACTCACCGACAATACAGGCACGATCCTGTTGCAGATTGGCCATCAGTCGTGGCAAGATGCTGTTGCGCATTATGTGTGCGTCATGGGCCGAGCCTGGAAACTTGGCACACACGTGGGTGATCACCATGTCCGCAAGGCACACCACTTGCACATTCAGGGAGTGCGTGTGCTTCCTGTTGCGGTACAGGTGCTCAGTGGCCTGTGGTGGAACAAGGCCAACATGAGTGCAGTCAATGGCTCCCACGACGTGTGGGATTCTGCCAAGGGCATAGAATGCACCCTTCACTGCCGCCAATTCACGAGCCCTGGGGAATCTGATGTACCTGTTCCGGTACAGCATCATGGCTGCCAGTACATCCCTCAGCACCTTGCTGAACATGGGCTGGGACATCCCTCCTCCACTGCCCACTGTGTGCTGGAATGACCCAGTGGCGAAGAAATGCATGGCGGCCATCACCTTAGCCGTGGGGGTGACAGCAGTCGGATACACCCTGCGGGGACGGAGATGGGGCTCTAACATGGCACACAGTCGATGCAGAGTTGGCCTGTCCAGCCGAAACTTCCTGATTACCTCTGTATCGTCCATGTCCGCCAGCAATTGGTATGGGCGGTCAATGTTCGGTCTCCGCCTGGGTTAAATGGCAGAGGACACATGTCAAAGCAACACGGCACATAGCAATTTCGCATACACATCACTGACATGACTGAGCAAGCACATGAGCCACAGCCCAGCTGTCAAGCTGGGACGGCACGGCCACAATACACTTACACAGGTCTCCCAACAATGGCAATGGTAAGTGAGACATGCCACTGCCATGTGCATGCACATGGGGATCTAGGCCCCAATGACTTGCGGGGCGTGCTGATGGGGACTGACTGCATATCCGTCAAGCGGCAACGCCACGGCAACATGAGTGTCTGCTGAGCATGGAACTGCTTCCGAGGCTGGATGAGTATGGCACACGATGACGACGATGTGGGCACGGGCTGAGCGGCCAATACAAGTGGGACCTGTGGCACGAGGGGATATGAGACAGTAGTAGGTGTCAGCACTGCACCCTATGTACAGCACTGTACGGATCACAGCTCCCGAAACATTGACTGGTGTCCACATTGACAGCCCCATGCCAAGACGGCTGTGTGCTTGCAGTCACACGTCACAGGTGAGAGGTTGCATTGCACGTGCAAGGTGGCAGACGTACATAGTGGGAGCTGGCATGTGTGTGCATGTGTCTCCTGTTCAGGATCCACCAGATGGGCGCTGACTCTGTACTGAGCATTGGACACAGCATGTTCCGTGGAAGGCTTGTGTGTGTGGGATGGTGGCACTGGATGTGCCTCCGTTGGGTGGGGGCCATGCACAGGGCGGGTACGTCGATGATTGCGCATTGTTGGTCACGGTGGGTGCACCAACTAATATGTGTTGCCCTGTGTTCAATTCCTATGTCCGCATGATGATGGACTGTGGATGTGGGCAGACTACACATTGGTCGATGTGCTGTCTATATGCATGTGCCTTCACACCAGGCACAGCTGCCCCTGCACATGTGACCCCTGCTGGACTCGCTGCTGGGTCTGTGGAGCTGATGCACCTTCTGCGCGTGGGGCGGGCCGCTCTCCTCACTTCCCTCATTGCGCATGTCATGTCTTTGCCGCAGGTGACATGGATCATGGAGGGCCCACATGTACGCGTGGGTAGGCTACACATGATTGTTCACTGGTCGCCACCCCAGTCAGTGTTTCGAATGGGAAGGTTGTCGTGCTGGTGGTATGTTCGATGTGGCGGATGGGCGGGCCTAGGTGCGGGCTTACATTCCGGACATGGGGGTAGTTGGATTGGCGACTAGTTGCAGTACACACGGGACACGTCTCTTCCTTTCCACATCTGGGTCATCCCTTGTACTAACTGACAGTGATACAGTCATCATCGCCCCAGCCCTCATGTCCTCCCCTCGCCCCCCAATATGCATGCTCACCTGCGAGGCTAGCGCTTGCACAGGCAGCCCCAAGCTCGCACCAGAGAGGGCAAGGAGTGTATGTGTGGGTCCAGTTGCACGAGTGGGCTGTCTCAGGGTATGATGTGTGGCGGGACGCCGTCCACCTGCGTGGTGCCCCAAATGGAGACCCGGCCTGCATGGACTATGCATCACAGTCTTCGCCTTCCGGATCCGCCACCTGCGACACCCAGTGGCTGTGGCTGCCCTTGCGGCCAGGCCGCGTCCGTCTGTGGCTGTTGGCCCACACATTCACTCTTTGGCCTCTCTGGGGAGGGCTCGGGGTGGTGGCGCACGCGCTTGCACTTAGTCGCAATGGCATGTGGCGTGGTTGGTATGATGGACAATGGATGGGATGGTGCGAGCCACCTCCCGTGACGTCAGTGCTGCTCGTGCTGTGGTGCGTCCCCCTACACTTCCATTTGACTTGTGCCATGCTAGACGTTGAGGTTCTATTGCCTGCGTGATATGACCAGGAGGAGCGCGAGGAGACCTCTCACACACCATGCTCCACTGCCATCCCGTGCCCTGTATCGCCTGTGCGGATTGACTATGTTGGGGTTACACCTGGTCGACTGGGGCTGTGTGTGCCTTGTCAAGGGGCATGGCGGGCGCACAACAGGATCCAGCTTGTCCACAGAGGGTGGGCTGAGGTGCGCCTGGTACCGCTTTGTACGTGTGCCCGGCTGCTGTGCACACACGTGTTCACTCCCCCGACAGGTGTCCTCTCACAATGCCCAGGGAAGCGGTGGTGTACTGTTCATGACCCCTCCCAACACGGCGTGCTCCAACTTGGCATGTGCGCATCTACCCGTCGCACCCACCCACCTGAGCACTGCGTCCATACGACTTCACACGACACATGTGTGTCTTCCACAGTAGTGCTACTCATTTGCGTTGACATCCAATACCAGTGGACTACATGGTCATGTCACGACTGCCGTGTACTTCACATACTCTCATCCTCTCTCATTCGTACTTGTGAAATGAGTCAGCGGAGACAGTTCTGGTTTCAAACATTATATTGAGTCTTCTGTCCTCTGTGATGCAGTATAGTGGACACTACTGGCAGCGGAATACATGTTGAGGATATACTGAGCATGATAACAAATGGGATAGGGTGTGGGGTTACATCTGCTTGGCCAAGGCTGTGCTAATGTACATTTACGTATAGCTGCGGAGCTGCGGACTTTGACACAGACGGTATACATGTAGCCTACCAGACCGCTCGGCATCATGGGCACAGTCCATCTCAGTTCCATGTGACAGGTTTGCTGCGGTTGTTCCTCATGCACGCGTGCATGTGAGATGACATCAGGGCATGTGCTTGCGTGCATGCAGCGGCGTGCCACTTGTTGTTGCACTGTGGTGGTTACTGGACATGTCACAGTCACTGGGGTCGTGTTGTTGTTGTATGCACTTGTCGTCCATGCAAAGGTCCTGGTATGGGATTCCCGGGCGGGGGTGGGAGGGGTGCAGCACCCACAGACTCCAGGCGACCTATTCATGTCCACTGAGCGGTGTGTGTGTCCATGTGCGCTGGATCCATGTCGTGTCCTGGTTGTTCGTGCAGTTCCGTCCATGTGGGTGCGATGCACAGAGCCCATGCCACTGCCTCCCACGATGCATGCGGTGTTCCTGGATGTGATGGGGAACAGTGTGCATGTCCCGGTCATATCCGATGTCATGGCGATGTCGTTGATGGTGTGGTTACAGTTGCCGGTCGTTTGGTATGGCTGTTGTGGTGGTGACTGGCCAGTCCGTGCGGAAGCTGAGCATGGGTGCGGGGTTGGACTTCATAGGTCACTCGGGGAACCTGCGTTGTGGTCCGACGTATTTACAGGTTGTCAGGTATGCGATGCCGTCCAGCAGGGCTTCCATGTCATTGGTGGTGTACATGTTTGCCAGCCAATGAAGCGGATGGTGGCTGTCAAGGTGTTGTTCGTAGGTTGTCCCTTGGAGGACCATGATGGGGCATGCTGGGTGACATTCGATGTAGCTGTTCTCGATGATCCGTCGTGTGGAGGCACAGTGGTTCCATTTCAGTGCGCGTGCGATGTTGGCCACATACGCCATGCCCCCATAGGCAGAGCAGGCCCTGTCGTGTGCGTCCAGAGGGAGGAGTAGTGGTAGCAGGTCCGCCTTCAGACATGCCGGGTTGGAGAGGCATATCTCGACGGGATGCTGGTAGGGACACCTCCGACAGTAGAAGACGGGCATGACGCAGCTGAACAATGTGATGCGGTAAGTCAGTCGGTAACTTACGTTCAGCAGGGACAGGAGATCGCATCCCAATGTATGTATCGTGTTGGTTTGGTACAGCTTGAGCTGTTCGGCGTAGTTGGGTAGGTGTGTTGCGGTTGCCATTTCGCAGCGGTTCGTAGAGGTGGCGTGCTCCGGCTGTGTGTGCAGTCTGCAATGTGCACGCTCCGGGGTTGCTGTGAGCTCTGTGTAGTCGTGGGGAGACAGGACTTGTGTTCTGTTGGCTTGTTTGGAGGACACGGGCCCTCTTCCCACATGCTTCTCAGACAGTTCAAGGTCAGTGCTGTGTGACTCCTTCCAATTAACTTGCATGTGGCCGACATGGGGGAGTGTTTTCTTCTTTCTTCCCCGTCCGTTGTGTGCTTCTGTGATATGCGCTATCTGCCCTGTGGTCGGTCTCCTCGGCATGCCTGTGTTGGTCTATTCTTGGACAATGGCTGTATTCACCGGCTTCTGTCGTAGGGCTGTGGTTTCGGTGTTGGAATGGAAGGTCATTCAGTGCTGTCTGCTCTCCCTTGTGTGGGCGGCAGGCTGCCTTTCCGCTCTGCGTTGGGCCTTGTGTGTGGATGTAATTCTTGGGCCACCTGTTGTCGGTCCCCGGGCTCTTTGGTGTTCCGTTTCATGTGTCTTGTTCATATGTGCAGGGTGGTATGGGTTTTTCAGTGTGGTACTGGCGTTCCTCTTCCCGAAGGGGCCCTGCTTCTCCTAGTTGGTGTTGCCGCCGCTGTGTGCTACGCCATGTTTGTTACACTGGGGTGTGTCCTGCTGTTGCGTTGTCTTCACTGACATGTGTGCGTCGGTTGTGTGGCGTTGGGTGTTGTCTGTGAATTGGGCGTTGGGGACATGTCTGTGGCCGGCCTGTCACGTGTCATGTGCGTTCGGGGTGGGGCTGATGTGTGTGCTGCTTGGTTGTGTCCCTGTGTCTGTGTGCGACGCATGCATGGCGCTGCGGTTGGCCTCTGCGTTGTGCGCATGTGTGGCGGCGTCATCGGCGCTTTGGGGCCGTGACGGGGTGGTTGGTTCCTAGTCCCAGGTGGTGTGTACACATGTGTTCTGCGATGTTACGATTTGGCCTGTGTGTCATATGTGGATGCGATGGTGGATGTGTAGTGTACACGCGCTGGTGGGGGTTGTCCGCTTTTTCCGCCCTTGCACTGTGTGCGCTGTTTGCGTGCACTTGTTGTGTGTGTGCCTACCTGCGTCTCCGCGGTACGTTGCGTCCTTGGTGGTGCATCAGCAGAAGCATGGGAAGGGCCTGCAGTGCTGGATTCATGCCCGGGGTGCCGCTTCTTCGTTGTCCGTGCTCTGCGTCCGTGTTTCCGCCTCTCTTTCACGTGCGGTGTCTCTTTGCCGTGGGAGCCGTTTGTTTGCGGCATCGTAATTTATGCGCCGGGCGGGACGTGTTTCGTCGGACGGTGTGTGTCAGTTGTGCTGCGCCGCTACGTGTGCGGGCGCACTTTGATGGCGGACGGTGTTGCTGGCTTGCCGGCGGTGTTTGGCCTGCTTTTCGCATCGTAATTGGGCGGGCGTGTGGACTGCTGCATGCCGGCGGTAACTGGTGGTTTTTGCATCCGCCAGCACGGCGGTTGTGCTTCCGCCCGCCATCGTAATGGGCCCCTTAATCTTGTAAATAAAGTACTTCAAAGTCAATATTTATTAATAGATATGAAACTGTTGTCTGTTTTCGGTCAATATTTGTATAGTCACAATATTTTTTATTTTACATTACAGATATAGAACCATAATATTTTAGACATGATACTTTTGTATTCTGATATTTTTTGTCACTGTAAATCCCTGCACCGTGCCTTCCACACGGTGCAGGGATTTACAGGGGGGCACCATAGGTGTCCCCTCAACCCCAACCAGAGTCTGTGGAAGCAGGAAGGCCCAGCTAGGGGCCCCCAAAGTCGGTTTCCGAAAGGCTTTATCTTGGAAAGCCCGACATGGAAAGCCTGTCGGAAACCGACATCATAATCCCCGACGGCGGAAACACAGTCCGAAAGGGATTATGTTGCGGTTCCCACTGGACGACGGGCTCCTTGAGCCTGTCAGAAGCCAGCCAGATTAATCGGCCGGTTTGAATTCCGACCGCCATAATCGTAATATGGCGGTTGGACTCAAACCAAGGATGTCGGTTGGACCGACATTCAAATTAGGACCATAGTGTAGAATTACTTGTCGCCACCCCATGAAACCAGGGAGTGGTGCCTTATTGCTATATTAACTAGTACTCCATCACAAAAAATTGGGGACCTAGAGGGCATAAAGGTCCAGCATATATGCTCCACTGTTAATTCTCAAAAGAAAAAAGGTATGCTGTTCCTAAAGGGGACAAAGGACAACGGGAAGTAGGTCAGAGAAAAGGAGCCACTACAAGGGGAGTAGTTCCTTTTTAGAAATGGGGCCCTCACACACCCTTGCGGATGTCATGCTTCATCATCAGGCTTGCTCCTCATCGGGCCGGTGCTTCAATGCCTGACGGGCACCCTCAAGAGGGCTCTTTATCAGAGATCTTTTTGCAAAGCTGTGATATGAAGTGCAAGTTAAGGGTCCTTTGTGTAGATTGAGGAAACGTATGTGTCGATGTAGTGATTAGTGACTTAAAAAAGGCTAGGCAAGTCTCAAATCAAATTTAAATCCATGAGTATGCCTGACTGATGTCACCAGTAGGGACAATGATCTCTGGTGGATTATACGGTCAACATGTTTCATGCCGTCAATTAGTCAGGGCAATTCTTCAGGACTGTAAAATGTATAACTAATGTACACAGTGACTGGGACCAAGGATGCAACAAGTAGTGTCCAAACACCAAGTACCCTATAAGTGTACCTGCAGAATATAAAATCACTGACCCAATGAGAGTGATGTCATCACCTCCTCGAGAGAAACACTGAGATAAGCGCTAACATTTTTAGCTCGGTCGTCCATTGGAGAAATTCACCAATGATTTACCCCTTCTCATGTGCCTCTGGGTAGGTAAGTTATATTTAATTTGTATACATATTTTTTAACAATGATTATTTTTGAAAAGCTGAAAGAAATTGTTTCTTTTAACTTTATTTCTTCTGGGGTTGTCTTTTAAATGCAGTTTGTAATAGCAATTTTGTGGGCCAGAGCATGTCTGTCCCTAATCCCATACTTAACCCTTCGCAAAACCACTACTTACTTCTCCCTTAAACACAACCTTTTTTAAAATAAGTTTCCTCCATTTTCTAGACACTCCCTCCTGCGCCTCCCACATTTAATACTAAAATGTATGCATACGTGCTCAGAGATCTCTGCAGTTGTGGCAGAAATCTCTACCAAGAAAAGAAAGGCAAGGCGTAGGTGGAGACCTCCAAACATAGGTTAGTCAATAGCATTTTGAAACACACTAGGAGATGTACTGCAAAATTAAGTTTTCGAATGGACCCCATAGAGTCAAGGCAGATCACTGCAGGACAGGTTCTGGCAGACATCATGGTCAGTATGTTTCTAGTATGTTAGATACCTTTTGCAGCACCAAAAGAGACCACGGACTCCAGATAAGTCGAAAATGTGGATTATTTTCTGAAATATACAACCCTCTTCATGGGGGACATTGAACTGGCATTTTCATGAAGTTTTATGTGGCCAGCTTGGTTTGGGGAGCAACCCATAGGGTAGGCTGCCATGCTTGCTCAGATAACGAACAGCACATGGTATGGCAACTACATGTCCTCAGAATTCACTCTGAAAGGCATCAGTATGGTAGTGCACTAGTGCAATATGTGCGCGAGACATTGGGTCTACTGGACCTATGAGACCAAAGGAAACAGTCCTCATGTGAAATTATGTGGAAGAGAATGTGACCAAAAGGAACAGGCACATCAGGCACAACACCCTCTTAATTTCTCAACGTGTTCAATAGAATTCGAAATTTCTAGGCATTACTTATATAGTAATAAAGAATTTCTAGCGCTGTCCCTCTCTTTTCACCTTACCAAAGGCTTTTTAACAGAGTCAATACCAGCAGAATTGAAACAAAACATCTGGAAATTAAAAGTACTTGAACCATTTACATTTAGCTATCTATTACAAAAACAAGGTTTTACAGATAGTATAATTCCTGCCGTTTCAAAGCACACTAAATAACTGTGTATATTAGTCACTATTAAATAGCACTATTTAATAGTACTGAATTTCCTGACCTCAGAAAGGTGGATATCATAGTTCAGCTTGAGGGTGATCAAAGTCACAGCCTACTAGTGATAACAGATGTAAAAAGTGAGAAATTAACTCTTACTGCTGTTCTGCTACACTCAGCTGCAATTACCAGCACCATTTGTTATGATGGAGCAACAAATCCTACTTTAGTATCTGCAAGAGAGAGGATGTGCCTTTTTCACCAGTGTAGTATTGTTTCTGCATAAGGCATTGCAAACATTATGAATTTCTTGATTAGTGTTACTGATTTCATAATAATACAATTGATTTCGTATCTCATGTTTCTCCATGTAATTTCTGTCTGGTACATTCTTATTGTGACACTTGTAAGAAATTCATATGGGTAGGGGTAATTTTATCTTTGGTGGTTGGACTGCTAAGCCACTGGCGCAGCAGAGGCTCCTTACCCAGCAGTCCTCGAGCAACCAGTCTGCCAAATGTATAAGTGGAAATGTTCACAAAATGTGCTTCTGTTTTCACATCATAACCACTATGAGCCAAATGTCATTGCAGGCCATGCTGCCATGTCATGTCACCCTATTTTTCTGGCATGTTTTTTGTTTATTTGAAAAAAATCTCTAAGTTGGGGATTTGCTTCTAAAAAATACAAAAGCAATGTCTCAGACTCACTGGGAGATTTATCTCAACATTTCAGGGACACTCTTTATTTTTTCATGGCCAGGATCACCCTACTTTGCATGGGACTAAATTGGTTCAGGATTCTGACATCATTGAAGTGCCAGTTCTTCAGTCTGTTAATACTGGAAAATACTATGTCCATGTACGCCACAATAAATGTACACATAACAACGAACTCACATCACTGTTGTCGAATTCACCCAATATGACCTCCCCATCAACCCAGAGTCAGAAATACATGGTCAGGCAGGCCCTGCGACCCAGGCCTGAAGCAACTGATTGACAGACGACAGGTCTGACATGTAGCCCGTAGATAAATGCGCAAACAGGAAAAACCCAGATCGATCCCATAGATAGGCAGCGACACCACAATGGTCCAAGCAGATTGGCCCCAAAATAAAAACACATTTGGCTGGAGGGGTGCATATTCCCTAAACACCATAAGGTCAGATGTCATATGAAGTTAGGAACACTCAGAACACAGTATGCACACTACATGCAGTGATCACGTGCTCCCCATGCCAGACATCTGGACACGTACCCACTGGCCCGCATTGAGTCCACACAAGGTCGAGACCCACCTGCGCTCCATACCAGGTGGTCAGGTTAATGACTCCATGACTAAGCCGGGATTCCTTTCTCTAAAAGAGTGTACAAATTGTTTTATGACACTTTGTGAAATATATACAATGACAGATAAAACCAATGTACTTTGGGACAGTCTTCAGACCCCAACTCTGTCACTGTTCTCCCGGCTGCAGTGTTTAATTAAACTAACTGTTCCTGTTTTACTAAATGCCTCTTGTATTTTATTTTTTCAAGGTAAATTCACATTCGGGGAACATTTTAGCGAGCCAGCCAGGAGAGATTAGTTCTTCGAGCCCGACTGCAGTCGAAGGAAAGGGATCCTGCCTTTACGGATTCACATCACCATAGCAAGGACGGTAAGCAGTCGCATCCAGAAGCTGCCATCAGTGATCAGAGACTTCATCTGATCCTTAGTCCCAGCATTTTCCGTATGGCAAACTAGGAAGTAGGGCAAAAATGTAACCTGAGCGCACTGCCACTGACAGAATTCTGACATATTGCTTATTTTATGTGTCAAGCTGAGTAGTCGCAAGATGGCCTCGGAGCCGATCCCACGGAGGTCACCTTTTTTTGATAGTCAGCACGCTAGGAAAGGTGAAGATTGGACTGCAGGGCGTGACACAGATGGCATGCTTGATCACTGAGTGTGATACAGGGGTGAGGCCTCACCGCTTGGACACAGATGGAATGCATAGGATCTAGGTGTGATATAGGTCCAGCACCTCAATCTTATTTTTTGGTCTAAAGAGGTTTTCTCAGTATGGTCTCTTGAACACTGGTGGTGTCTGAAGAAGTGAAAGGTGTTATTTGCTTGGACCACTGGGCATGATCAGATGGCACACTAAGCCCGTGGAAAAAGATGGACCATGGAGATTAAAGTGTAGCTTGTGCTTGGACAAGGAGGGCCTATTGTCATCGATTTATTTCTTCTTATCTGCATAAATTGTTGCTATCTTTGTCCCAGAGCCTATATTGACAGATTATTAGGCTCACTTACTTCAGTGTACCAGCAGAGCCTCCCCTCGTCATCGGACAGCATGCAATAGAATCGGGCTAAGAGTTTTTTTCTGACAAAGTCATCATTTTTTCTTCATGTCACTTTTTCTCTCTTTTATTTCCATTGTTGTTTTTAATTTTTTGATGTTGTGGTGCTGATAAATTATTGCAACTGTGTTTTAAGCTGAATGTTATGTCTACTTTACGATTCTATGTGCGTATGAAGAAGTTGCCATTTTTTCGTGTTTGCTATTCGACTGCTAGAAAAAAATCATAATATTTTGAAGTAACCATTGCACTTTCTAACAGGTTGTTACCCTTCATATGTGTTGTTTTGTGTATTGTGAAAAGTCTGTTTTTATGCATTGTTGTCTAAAGCTGAGCTCATAGTCAAGTAGCTATTGCCGGCATTACCCCGTGTACATTGTTTCCTCACCGTCAGAGTAAATTTTAGGATTTTTTAATAAGAAACTTGAGAAGTTAAAAGTGCACTAGCCTCTAAAGAAAGTACCCATCATGGAGTCGCCGTTTACCACATGCAAACTAGATTCCCCATGCAGGCTAAAAAACTAGATACATTTTGCAATGAGTTTCACGCACACACTAAGACACACGCTTTGCCCCGGCCATAGGGAGGAACTTTCAACAACAACATAAAAGAGCACATAAGAACACACATTTAGACCAAGTATGTAGGACAGAAGAAGGCTAGGAGAGAGGCACTGTTAGAACTGTGGGCCATCTTCAAGGTGGCCCTGACCTACAATCCTGTCCCAGTAGTCGCAGGCAAGGTGTCCGCGCCTCCCCCTCCATACAGAAGTATGGAGGTGCTCTCTTTGATGCCTGCCATCCCAGCCATTCCTGCTCTGGGTTACACCAATCCGCTGGTTAAGGGGACAGAAGGGCCCCCCTTCTGGTAGCAAGCCACTGGATCTAGGGCGGGGAGGTTGCTAGATCAGCAAACCCAGGTGATTCCAGCCTGTTCCCAGTTCTGTGCTAGAATTTTCCAAAGTTCAACCCCCCCTATCCATCGTACGCAACCCATCAAGCCACAGCTGCACAGGGATCCTACACTCAAACCTGTCCAGTAGACCGCTCTCAGGTAACTGGGAGGTTCATATCAGGTCTGGATAGTAACACCACCAGTGGCGGGGAGGACAAAAGGTCCCAGCCTTTCTGGGTCCGACATTGAGGGGTGAGCGGCAGGATATGCTCCCCCAGGCTTTGCTCAGGGAGCAGAAGAGACAACAGAACTGAGCTTGAGGACAGGCTCCTTCTAAGGAGAACCACACACAGCACCGAGCGAAGAAGGCAACCAAGGAGGGAGTTAGAGGAGAGGCCCGGGTTGAGAATAGAGAAAGAAAGACCTCTCGCCTGGGAAGCGCAAAGGGAAAACAGAAAAGCGCATCATCCCCGATAGAGAGCAGCACTAGTCCCAGGGCTTTACGCGGAGAGGAGCCCGAAGTAGAAGCAGAAAGGAGGCTCCTATTGAGAACTCGATCCTCACCAGATTGTCAGCGTAGGAGAGGGACCGACCAAGAAATAAGAGATCAGGGTAGCCTAGATCTAACTCCATTAAGGCATGGGAGGAGCAAAATGACACTTCAATTTGGAAAAAGGGGACCCCTACCAAGACAATGTGCTTGCTATGCGCAGGGACAAAACTTAGGGAACTCCAGTGCCTTCAGCTATAGGCAGTGCCTTCCTTATTTCAACCTACAATGAGGTCATGCGTGTTTTTTCTGTTTTATTTACAGCTTCAGATAGTGCCGAAATGACCAGTTTTTATCATGTTTACATTCAAGTGCAAAACTAGCACATAGATTCCTCTGTGGGAGGAATCACATTTCCTGTCTGAAGTAAGCGCTTTAGATTTAATTTATTCTAATCTCTTTTCGAGTGATGTATATTTTTGCTATGGCCTAACGGCATTGCTCTACATATCTAAACTAATAAAGTGGTTATGATTATTTATTATGTTTTATACATAGCTCTAGAAAGCATTGAGTCGCACAATGTGCTACATTGATTATGTCCCAAGCGTATGATCAGCACATAGATCTGCCTACAGGAATGAGAGATACTTTCTCCTCTAAGTAAGCATATAGGACATTATTCACTTCTTATGCAACATAGCGCCACGCCATGGTCCATAATTACACCCAAACTAATAAAAGGTTTTTATCTTGTTTTACACACAGTTCCAAAGTATTTGATCGACCTGCATTCATTATGGAGTTTGTCATACGTCCATACCAACAAATATAGCTACCTGTAGGAGCGACAGATTCCCCTTTAACAAAGTGAGCGTTTGAGATTTTACCTTTTTCCTTAGTATCACTTAGCAACCCAATTAGGTTAGAATAACTAATTGCATTATATTTTTTTGTCTTTCACTCTTTAGTTTTTTGGCATCTTTTTGGGCAATTGTTAACGACAGCTTATCGCCATTCAAGTTTTCATCAATCTGAGTAAGTGCGGTTTATATAATCAGCTGGACTAGGAGATTGTCTAACATTGCTTAAATTGAGACCATGGGCTGTGCATATAGTCTCTTATTTGTTTATGTTAATAAGTTATGACATATCTCTTTAGATTAAAGAACATCATGACTAGTTTCATTTAAAATCTATGAAACTGTTAGCTTCAATTTGTTCACGCCACATAATTTGTGTATGTTTGCGTCTATGGATCCTTAGATCAGTGTTCACATAAACAATTTTTTTGTGCGATAAAGTTATCCCTGTGTTAGCCTATAGGGATATTATAATTAGTCAAACTAGAATATATATTTCAAATAAACAAATATGGGCCCTTTATTCTTTATTTCTTTTGTCTCTATTAATTTATGTTCTAGTTGTCTTCATATTCTATTCTTTTATGTGTATATAATTCATTCTGTTGCAAAATGATGTATGTAGATACTCTCTTTTTCTTTGTATCCTTATAAATTGCCTGCTTATCAGTAGTATGAAAGACAAAATAAGATTGAATAATGAATTGTATCATCAGACATATAAAATGGTTTTTGGATAATATATTTGCCGTTATTATTATTATTTTTCATCAATCTGTTAGATTAAAGCTAATGATGTATAATGAATATTCTAGGTGTATATATATATTACAAGTTTGTAACCACTGTGTTGTTTTATGTTTTACATAGTTGTCTTGCAATAGACGGTTTCCTGATGAAGGCAGTAGTGCCGAAACGCGCGTAGTTGTTATCTACGCGTGTTTCTACACTGCCTGCCCTATTTAATTTGTCAAGGATTTTGGTTAATGATTATGGAATGTATTAATGAGATAATATAAAAAGATGTTTTCATTTCATCACCCAATACTATGTAATTAAACATTAACGTTGTTGTCATTTTATGCTAATTTATACTTTTCTGCAAAAAAACAATTTAATTGAATGAACAAAAAATAATTTTTTAATATATAAAAAAAAATTTAAATAAACAAAATTATATATTTTTTTCTATACAAAGTGCTTATTTTGTGGCTGTTATGGAGTGTGGTTACTATCTTATTGCACCTAGTATAGTCTACGTGGTTAAATAGAAGCTTGCAAAATGACACTTCTACATGCAACCATTTTGTCACCTACTAGCCCACCAGACAGAAAGGGTAGGCCAGTATGATAGACCCTGGCTGGAGGAGGGATCCTTTGAACCAGAGGACATGGCCATTACGGAAGACAGCATCCAGCACGCATGGGAAGATCCCAAGTGGAACTTCCCCTACATGCAGGAATACTTAGTGAAAATGGGAGCGCTACGTTGTAGAAAAACCAGCGGAGAAGCTCCAAGACAAAATATGCCTGCTGTTACAGAAAGGCACATCCGGGACCATCTATGTGCCATGGGCTCAGATGGACAAAGAAGGGCTCAGGACCAAACTGCCCTCATTGATGGATGGGGAGGGAAAATGGATCTCATGTTTTGAGAAAAACGAACAGGAATAAACCTAGCAATAGGCGATGTCAAGAGATTGCTCAGAAGCCTCATCGGAGAGCAGACTAACACAGTGCTTTCCCGAGCCTGCATCCCAGCAGTTACGCTGACCAACACCAAGCATGACGGGGCCACATTGAATTCATTCATTCAGACACCAGATATGGATGGCCCTGAAGGAAATGTTTCCTGACTGCCCAGATGTAGGGCGATTGATGGCAAAGAGCATGAAGCCTCGGGAAACCGTGGCCAACTTTCTAGAAGGATTGAGAGAACGATGGGAACAAGAGACGGGACAGCCATGGACAAACACGGGCCCCCAGGTTGCATTCTTCTACAACATCCCCAAAAAGATAGTGCCCACCGAAATGCAAAGTAGACTAAACAGTGTAGTAGGATTAGACACCAATCCTTGGCAGGAAATACAGGCCCATATATTGCATTACTACAGAAAGAAGCAGGAAAAAGACAGGGAAAAACAGGAGCAGGCCCAAAGAGACACCACTTAGCTGGTCCAACATAAATTGAAAAAGATTGCCATCGGCAGGGCTGCGTTGACTGTGAGCATGCAAATAGCACTAGTCTTGAAGGGAGCTCTGCTTCCGAGCCCCAGAGGGTTTCCACCCAGTCCAAACGGCAGAGATCAGGGAGGCTGGCAGCCGCAAGACCTCAGAGAGTGCTACTATTGTCACAGAATGGGCCATATGGTCGACCGATGCCGCCTAAAGACGTATCATGTGCAAGGATCGATAAGCCTGGGCCAGTCCCCACAAAATCCCCATGTGCAAAGCAAAGCGCAGATCAACCCAAATGCATTGCACATTCAGCTCAGGGACATCAGTCAGCAACCATACATTCGCAACAGAATTCAGGTGATTGGCCAAACACATGGCAGCGTCAGATAGGTAACCCAGCCCAGCAAGGACCGAGGCCACAACCACGGTAGGGAGGGGTGACTGTCTGGGAAGGCAATGCATCTACACAATCGCAAAATCCAAATATGCAGTAAGTCCAAACCCCCAATACAACACATCCACTTCATACCCACTTCAGAAAACTCATCATAGTAATAAAGACCTGTGACAAAACATTAGGAGAAAGCTCAAGCCTTTGCTTGCATTTGGGAAGAACTCAGGGCTTCTGTATGTTCTGTTGACCAGGAATCTACGCAAGAGTCTGCCATTTTGGTGCCTGCATGGGCTTAACCCCCACTCTGTTGCTGTTCCCCCAGGGTGGGGTTGGCTGGCCACGCCTGGGGGGACAGTCTGACGAGGGGGTGGGGTGGCCCTCAACCAGCGCATGAAAGCGAGCACCCAAGACCCCTCACCTAAATCACTAGGACGAGCCCCAAATCAAAAGGACCCCATTATTCAACATTCTAGGCCTCCAGCTAGTGGAGGCCCTATTTTAGTTCCCATACATGGCGGCGTTCCAGCGGCAGAAGCCAGGTTTCCTGCATACTTGGGATGATGATGTCCTCATAAAAACTCCGTAGTCCACACACATACATGCGACAACTTGGCACTAAGTCAGTAGGGAAAATTCACTGAAACAATCAGCTGTCCCATTTCATTACCCGTATCACGACGAGTCGTAGCCACCCACCAGACTCCCATCATAAGCAAAATACTCTGCCTACTCCTCTCCCCAAGGGCTTCTAAAATTCCCAAGTCTGCTCAACGGATCATGTCCCTCCAAAACACAGAGGGTAGCATGTCACTGAGTAGAAGCCCGTGGTGCTAGCCAGGGTCGACAGACCTGGATCAAAGGGGGAATGGGGTGCCGAGAGGGAAAGGGATTTCTGTAGATGATGATCACAGCCCCCATGCAAGGTGCATGGATAAGTTCACCATCGCACCCACCCCATCGAAACAGATCACACAGGGCCTCACAAACATTGTCCAACGAAGCAATGGACCCGCTTCCATTCATTGCTGCATCAGAATCACACAGGGGCCACAGAGCATTCCTCCGACCCCCTCCGGTATGCCACAATAGAGACAACAATACATGAGAATTCAGGGAGGCAGCCAACGACCCACAAATAGAAGTCCAATTGTAGACCAAAACGAAGTTGCCAGAACTTAGGCGTATCCAAACACCTAACTCCATTAGGGAGAACTTCATTACATGCCACGTATAGGGGGCACACACATGTCCCAGAAACACGTTGCAATTGCCCACAACTCCCAAACTGTGACACGCCCCCTTCCTTTCATGTCGCTCCATGCCCGTGTAGGTCAAACGGTACAATCTGCATCGATAAAGCACACACACGTTAGGAAATGTGTTAGAGGATCAACAACGTCCATGAAAACAATAGTTAAATAAAAGGAATCATCCATACGCCCATGAAGATCACCCCATAAAAATACTCCCCTCAGTCATGGCAAAGGGGGGAGGACCAAATGACCGATTATTCATCACTAAACACTCACCGTTCCCTAAATAGCTGCCCCATCCTTCCGGTGCTCCACTAAAATACTTTTCACAAATTACATTTGCAGAATATGCCCCTAAAATGGAAGGCACAGGAATATCCTGATACTGAATCACGCTATGTACTTTTTCTAAGCTAACCTACAACCCACAGCTCTCATCCAACAGGTTTGCAATCGAGCCACAAGTAAACAATCTTTACAGCGGCCCACCACCTCTTCAGCAGCAACATCCCAAAACTCGATGAGGTCCAAGTGTTCAAGCCAAACACTACGAACTGTTTTTACATACAATTTTTTCAACATACTCTTTTTGCACTGTGCTAAAGCAAAGACCTCCACGGATGCCGGAAAACTGCAGATGCCTCCTCAGGAAACCATCCCAAGACCACCAATGTTCCAATAGTTAAGTATATTTTCACCATTGTATACCATCTGTTTTGTATGGGTGTGGCCACATTCATCCTTAGCCAGAAATCTACCTAGTCATATGGAGCCTACCTCAACAATTCTACAGCAATTGCATAGGGACCTTTCCCACTTCACTTATAATTTCACTGATCCAAACGCTAGTATCCCACATGCACTATACAGTGCACTCTTACACAACACATTGTATCAGCACATGACCACTGTGGGTGCCCAAACATCAGACAGGTCTTGCTACGTTTGCTTGTTGTTGTCACATGCCATAGGCGCAGACAGGCTTTATTTATTCCAAGAGATAGCCCCTGTAAAAACAAATTGTCTCAACTACCTGTTCCTCTGTAGGATTGGGGCCAACATACAACCTAATAAATTAGAACCTCATAGAGTACTAGTAAACGTCACCTGGTGTGAGACCAGCCCCACAGCAATGCACCTTTTCACCGAGCCTAGCGATATTCAAACCGAGCTAGACAGGATGTGCAGGCAGGGCACTGTAGAGGAGGACATTCTTTGGCCCCTAGATTTTCCAGAAAGAAGGCTCTTGTAGGTAGCAAAACCACCACACCAGTGCACAAATAAGTCCACTTCCCACCTCCGTCTGTGATCCCAGGGTGGCCATAGCATATCTGGGGCAGTCTTCATTAAGAATAAATGGACTCCAGACCTGGAAATCCAGACCAGGGTCATTCATTCACCTCAATGATACAAGGGGAAATGAGCCTCGTAGGGATGGGTTGACTACCAGCACAGATACCCCATGTCTTGAAATCGAGGATGCTGAAATAGATAGGTACACATGGCTAGAAGGGAAGGGGCAACCCCTAACTTTATGGAAACTTACACTGTATTCCTTGTGTTCAGAAGCAAAGGAACAACCCCACTTGACACGGTTGAGAATTGTGGAGCAATACTGCATGTACCAGGCATGCAATAAGGCACCTCCACGCTGATGAATATATACTGGCAATGTGAGGAATTTGCCTATGCTCAGCTCATCCCCCAATGGAGGGTCCTCTGCGCCCTCGTAAACATACATACCCAACCCTGGTCATCCCTGAAGATGACATGTCCGAGTTGTTCCAACATCCGCTAGAGCAAAAAATACAATACTACTGCATCAGTCTTGAGAAGAAAGAACTGCTGATTGTTTTGTCTGGGCTCAGTACAAGGATATTCTGAAATAATTCAGACTGTTTTATGACACGCAAGTAAATGCGGAAGGGTCCATAACCTTCTTCATCCTGTCAACAAAGGTGAATGCCCGATGGTTGCAGATAACCCGATGGAAAATGCTGAAGATGATCAAAGATCCTGAGCTCGACCTAAATGCTATCAAGGAAGAACTAAATGTTCTGAGCACTCCATCATCTACAAGCTGACATGACAGAGGAGGGAGGTGCCCCTTAGCAGGACTGGTCAATATATTGGTTTTCCTGGCTCCCCCTGTGGGTGACCAGAGTGTGCACAACATTGCTTCCTGTTGTCATTTTTGTGCTATTTTTGTGTGGTTTCCTACAAGTGGGTGTTTCCTGTTGTAAAAAACCCAGTCCTCAAATTCAGTAGAATGCAAGTGACAAGGGAAGTAGTAATAGACACAACAGAAACACACCAAACCTCGAATAATGTGACTGTCATGAAGTATGGGGTAAATGATGTAGTTGCAAATTCAACAAGAGGGGGGAATGTTAATATTGGAAAATACGATGTCAATATATGCCATGATATATGTATGCATAACAACGAACTCACATCACAGTTGCCGAATCCACCCAATATGACCTCGCCATCAACCTAGAAATACACAGTCAGGCAGGCCCTGCAACCAGTGGAGAGTGGTGAACTTTGAAAGTGGTGGGGCAGAAGACCAAATCCTGAAAGTTCTACCGCAAGCCTGCACAGCGAGTGAGCACAACACCCAACGGGGGTTTCATGGAGATTTCCCCAGTTAGAATTTCATTTAAAAAAAAAAATAGATAATAAGGTGAATTTTCCAGCACAATTCCATATAAATTGACCAAAAAGCAATAGTAGTTACATGCATTTCTAAAGGAAGCTGTAGTGGCTCGTGCTTCCCTCTCCACGGGCTCAGCTCGTGAACACTTGTATGGAATCCTCATCGGTGCAGAACCTTGATTAATGAGTGTTCTGCACCGGGCGTTAGAGGAATAGTTAAACTGTGAGCTGCGCCATCGCTGCTCTGCCTGATGGTCCAGCCTGAATAAATCTGCTTACAACTTACCGGTCTCCTGTCGTTGGATCTCCACATCTTTTTGGCGACGAGTGCTGGGCCATCACGATGAACCTACGAGCCGATGGCAACAAGAGCGTGTTGTGAGGAAATTGCTGGTTCGTAATCGAGGCCTGCGAAGGAAGCTGTTCGGCGTTTCTTCAAGTAATTCAAGAGTGCAGGCAGACGTCACGGACCGAAAGCAGACTGTAGCGGAAATAGAGGCAGAGCAGCAAAATCGTGAGTGGACGACGGTTAGCGTTCTCGCAGTGAAACGCAGGAAAGGTGGTGCGTTTCAAGGGGAACAGTGACGCGAAGCAGAGAGCTGGCGTGATGACGTCAAGAAGGTGAGCGCTGTGTGTCGTCAGTGGAAAGCGAGTGTTGCGTTCCAAGGAATTGATCGAGTGAAGCAACTTTGAGACTCAGGCTTTCACGGAGGAAGCTATTGTGACGTCACAATCAAAGCTTTTTGGATCCCTTCAGCTGCTAAAGCTGGTTAAACGTCACAATGGATACATTGTTGATTATTTTCTCAGTCAATGAAGAGTCTATGGAGGAAAAATAATACTTTCTTTATCACTGACAGCATTTTAAGGCAAGAGAAATCAACTATTAGTTTTGGAAAATAGTTGTATAATTGAAGGTCTTCCATGAACAGTATTTAAAAGTCAATAGTTGGTGTTTTAAAAAGTATATTTAAAAAATATATATATATATATCTTTAAAGATATATCACCGCAAACAGCATGCAGGCTGTCGCACCTCCTCCACCGTTTTTGGAAACGCCAGGAGAACCACCTATCAAATGGAAACAGTGGTACGATGGCTTTGAGACTTATGTAGGGGCAATCGGAGCAATGCGTTTCAGGCCAGAGAGACAGAAATACCTTCTTCTTCACTCTTTAGGGTTTGAAGGGAGGGAGATTTTGAAACATCTTCCTCCACCTATTGTTGTTAATGAAGAAGTTCTTGATGAATATCAAGAGACTCTGAAAAAATTGAAAAACAGGTTCGATGTACAACCCAGTTTAGTGGTGTTGCGACACAAGTTTTTTTTATGTATCCAGAAACAAGGCGAGGATGTTGATACGTATATCACTACCTTGAGGAAGTTGGTTTCAGAGTGTCAGTTTGAGAACTTTGCTGATCAATTAGTCCGAGATCAATTCATTTGTCATTGTACTGACAAAATGATTAACCAAAAGTTGCTTTCAATGGGTAATCCAACACTGGAGGAAACCATTAAGTTAGCAGAGAGCATTGAAACATCACAATTATCAGCAAAGGAACTTGAACCTAAAGCTAGTGAAGGTGTTTCTGCTGTAAAAGTCAAGGACTCTAAGGATGCTAGCCCGCCTGGAAAGCCACGTGCGAGTTTTGGAGAGAAACGCAATACTTTCTTTAACCATCAGAACATGTGTTTCAAATGTGGGTACAGAGCTCATGGGTATGGAAGCAAATGTCCTGCGAGATTTGGCACTTGCAGGATTTGCAACAAACAAGGTCACTTTGCCAAGGTTTGTCAAACCAATAAAAATAGGCAATCCTCAATGGTCAAGTGCGTCATGGACGAAAACTTAGACAGCAGTAACGAAGATACTGTCACTAGAGATTTGAGTAACATGGTTGCTGTGGTTCACGACGAGGGAGTTAAAGTGGGCAATCCTGAACTTTGTGTTGATCCATATGTTGAAGTCCAGGTTGGAGATAAGGTCTTAAGACTGTTGGTGGATTCGGGTGCTCGCATCTCAATGATCACGCAAGATCTTTTTGACAAAACATGGCCTGATAGACCTTTAATTCCTCCTGATCGGAAAGCAGTTTCATATGAAGGCCATGAGATCGACCTCTCTGGGTACATTGAGGACATTATGGAGTTCAGAGGAAGGAAAATTGTTGGGAAAGTGTATGTTGCTCACAAAGGGCTGAACATTCTTGGGTGGTTCCACCAGGGGCTTTTTGGGATGGTGCTCAGGCCTGGTACCAGTGAGCAGGTCTGTGTCATACGAGACAATGTAGATCTTGAGAAATTTTTCAACAAATTTCCTCATGTTTTTTCAGGAGAGCTTGGGAAAAGTTGTGAATACAAACACACTATTATTGTTAAAGATGGTGCGAAACCCGTCAAACACAAGCTAAGGAATGTCCCTTTCAGCATCAGACAAGATTTGGAGAAGGAGTTGAGTTCTTTGTGTGAAGGGGATTACTGAGCCTGTGGACTCATCCTTGTGGCTATCTCTATTGGTGGTCGCTAGGAAACAGAATTGTGAATTGAGGGTGTGTGTTGATCTTTGCTGCCTAAACAAGGAAATATGGGTAGACTCTCACACTCTCCCGAACATTAATGAACTTCTTGCAGGACTAAAAGATGCTAAAGTGTTTTCTAAGCTTGATTTAGCGTCTGCTTATCATCAAGTAGAATTAGCTCCAGAGTCCAGGCATCTTACTGCTTTTGTTTCTCCATTTGGCACATATCAGTATGTCCGCATGCCGTTTGGCCTTGCGTCAGCGGCATCAGTGTTCCAACGTTTGATGAGCAACATGCTTAAGGGTATTGATGGTCTGTCTGTTTTTCAGGACGATGTTTTAATTTTTGCTCCTGACAGATCTACCCATGATGCAATCCTTGAAGAGGTGTTGTCTAGGTTTCAGTCTAAGGGTGTGGTACTGCGCAGAGACAAGTGCGTTTTCCTTACTGAGGAGGTGGAATATTTAGGACATCTTGTTACCAAGCAAGGGGTTCTTCCGAAGTCCAGTTTAGTTGAGTCCATCGTGAAATCCAAACCACCTTCTGATAAGTCCACCCTCAAGTCATTTTTGGGCCTATGTGAATTTTATTCACGTTTGATACAAAATTTTGCAACTAAATTGAGGCCTCTGTCTCAGATGCTTATGAAGGGATTTGGGTTTGAATGGACTGATGAGTTTCAAAGTGTGTTTGACTGGGAAAAAGAACAACTTGCATCACCCAGAGTGTTGAAGCACTATGACCCTGATCTTCCATGCACTTTGACTGTGGATGCTAGTAATGTTGGTGTGGGGGCTGTCTTGACTCAGGTCAAAGGTGATGAAGTTAGGACTATTGGTTTTGCTTCAAGGGTGTTGTCTCAGGCAGAAAAAAAATACTCTGTAATTGAGAAAGAATTGTTGGCTTGCTGGTGGGCTGTGATGAAATTTAGAAATTTCATATGGGGAAGAAGGTTTTGTCTCCAAACTGACCACAAGCCGTTGATTTTTATTTTGAGTGGCAAAAATGTTAGAGGCTTCACTCCTCGTATTGCTCGCTTGTCATCTAAACTGCTTCAGTTTGATTTTTCTCCTGAATACATTCCTGGCAGTGAGAATAGTTGTGTGGATTATTTGTCCCGCTCCTCAGACATTTTGGAAGATCCCTTAAGTGTGTGTGAGGATGACAAGGAAGAATACATTGTTGCTGCTGTTGATATCCCTCAATTGTGTGCCATTACGGAGCATGAGTGGCGTGGTGCGCTTGCCAAGGAATCATCCTTGTTGTTTTTCATGAAGTATGTGGAGACAGGTTGGCCCAGGGAGAGAAATCTGAAGTTTGAGCTTAAGACTTAAGTTCAGGTTGCTGATGAGTTGTGTATTGAGGATGGTTTGCTTATGAGGAGTGACAAACTCATTCCCCCTGTGTGTTTGAGGTCTAGAATCATAGTACGTGCTCATGAGGGACACCTGGGTGCCACCATGACTAAAAGAAGAGTGAAACTCTCTTTCTGGTGGCCCAACATGGACAAGGAGGTTGAAGAAGCTGTTAGGTCGTGTGTTGTTTGCTCGAGTTGTGACAAGTCTGCAAAGTTGTCCACTCCTCCTCTGTCTCCCATTGTTTTGCCTTCTGCACTCTGGGTCAAATTAGGAATCGATATTATTGGTCCTTTCCATGCTCTTGATTCCTCGTGTAAATTTGCATTAGTTTTGATGGATTACTACACCAAGTGGCCTGAGGTCAAGTTTGTTAGAGAAGTGACTTCCTTATCTGTTATTGAATTTCTTAAAGACATATTTCTGAAAGGTTTCCCTGAATTTTTGGTGACAGATAATGGCCCTCAATTTATTGCTACTGAAGTTGAAGACTTTCTTGTCACTAGCGGAATCAAGCATCTCAAAAGTTCGCTTTTCCATCCTCAGACAAATGGTCCTGTGGAGCGTATTAACAGAGTTCTGGGAGAATGCATTCAGTGGGCTTTAGCTAACAAGTGCTCTGTTGTCAACTCTGTCAGGAGCATGCTCTGGTTTTATCGCACAACTCCGCACTCTTCTACTGGTGTTTCACCTTTTGAATTGTTGCGTGGACGCAGAGCAACCACGATATTTTCTCCATGTTGGATGAGTAAGTGGGTCAAGGGAAGTAATTGGACTGATGCTTCTGTCAGGAAACGTGTGTGTTTTTCTCAGGAAAAGCAGAAATGTTATTTTGACAACAGGAAAAGAACCAAGGAGTTTGAGTTGGTTGTTGGTGATTGTGTGCGGGTAAAAAAACCTGTTCATGTGTGGAAAGGAGGACCCAAATTTTCCCCTCCTATTACTGTTGTTGAAGTCAAGGGAGATTCCGTTAAACTTGGGAATGGCCAATGGTGGAACAAATGTTTTTGGTTAAATCTAGTATTGTTCTTCCTTTATCGAATGTATCCAATCCTACTGGAAATTCTAGTCATTCAAATGTTAGACAAACTGATGTGAGACGCAGTTCTAGGACGAGAAACATTCCTTTGAGATTTAGGACATAATATTTTTCATTGTTCTTTTTCTTTACAGGTCTGTCACTATTGTTTGATTACTGTAACACTCCTGGCTTGTATTGTTAACTTTTATCTTACAGGTGTTTCCTATACTGTTTTATCTCAGGTTGCTTTTAAATTTTTGTAGTTTGATTGTATATTGTATGTTTTCTTCTTTCTTTTCTCCTATTTCTTGTCTTCCTCATGTTGTTTTTCTTCTTTTCTATTTTTTGGGAAAGACCCATGTAGTGGCTCGTGCTTCCCTCTCCACAGGCTCAGCTCGTGAACACTTGTATGGAATCCTCATCGGTGCAGACCCTTGATTAATGAGTGTTCTGCACCGGGCGTTCACGGAACAGTTAAACTGTGAGCGGAGCCGTCGCTGCTCTGCCTGATGGTCCAGCCCGAATAAATCTGCTTACAACTTACCTGTCTCCTGTCGTTGGATCTCCACAGAAGCTTCATAAAATATTTCAGAGAATTCCTATTTTTTACCAGGTGAGCCTGATCTCCACTATGGTGCTTTTCATTGGGAGGTCCTCTAAGAAACGTTTGTAAAATCAGTTTATGTTTCACAGAAACAAGGATCCGACTGAAAATGCTGGAGGTCACGTACCTAAATGTCAGGCCCATGCTTGTCAGGCTGCTAGACTTGCAATCGGAGGATAATGGGACTTATAAAGCCGGGCCAAGGGGTTGTGCAGTTGCACTTACTGATGACAAATACAATACGAGATAGATGCTAGGCTAAGGAACTCTCTCATCTCTTCTTCTCTGCCACAGAAGGAGTGATGAATAACCAGTTACAATGACTGACTAGTCTTCTTGTGTGGTGCAGCACAACTTTTTATTTTCCGTCGTGGTTGTTGTTTCCTGAAACCTCCATGGCTGTTTGCAGGTTGAAGCTTATGCTTGGTCAAGCTACCTAAGGGAGCAGAAAGAGTAACTTCCGCAGCATTTGCCTTTACTCTCTTCATGCTAATGTTCATCTATGACCACAGTAGACAACTGTTTCACAGTGTCACCATGAACGTATACAAGAACGAGCCTGTTTTTAGCAAAATTGCAGTAAAAAGTCCTTTGTTCTTAGGTGAAGGCTAGTGCCTGAGCAGCAAAACATGATTTTGCCTGTGGCTCCTAAAACTCCTTGCTTTAGAGCTGACTTAAGTCTGCCAAAACAGGAAAGTCATCTTTCATCTATTTTTTTTTCCAACCAGACCTTATTGGTTTTCAAGATATAAACAATATACATTTACACACTGTTCACGGTTTCTGTCATAACCAGCACGTGTTGCATGTATTACACATGATCATCATCCTCTGGCATTCTTAGCATAAAATTCCCATGTAACAAAACGTCCCCCCCTCCCACATTGAGTTGCGCTCGAGTAGATATTTGCAATCTCTGCGTGCTATTGGGTTTCTGTGGGTCAAGCTTCTGGCTTCGGTGTGTGTCACAGTGTTAATCAAGGTCCCATTAGGTGTTCTCGTCATCCGCCCCCTTGCTCTAGTGCCACTGGTTGTGGAGTGCTTGTCCCACTACTAGTGTCCTGCCTGTTGGCTATCAGCTCGCTCACCAGTCTTTCCCATGCCCTGGCCCTGTCTATTGTACCTATTCCCCTGCTGGCTTCCCTGAGCAACAACCTGCCTTCCGCTCCTGCCCATTTCTCAAGTTCTTTTGTCCTAGAAACAATCCTGGGCCCTCCTGGTGTCTTCCAGTTTCTGGCTATCTCTCTTTTAGCCAGCACATAGGCCAAGTCCTGGAAATTTCCAGTTGTCTTATTCTTGGACGTATGGGGGAACCACCCTAACAGGAAGTGCTCTGGAGTGCGCGGGAGCTCCTTATCAATGAGATCGCCTACTACTTGTCCTACCTCTTCCCAAAAGGGTTGTAGTGTGGGGCAGCTCCAGAACATGTGGAGAATGTGTGCCTCCCTCTCTCCACATAGTGGACACACTGCCGTGTCCGTGCCAAAGTATCTCCTGATACGAGATGGGGTGAGGTATGCTCTATGCAGTATGTAAAAGTTAATCAGTTTAAAAAGCGCATTTCTGGATGCCTTTGGGTTTGCTCTAAAATCCTGTCCCACTCTACCTCTGGTATCTGCTTACCCAAGTCTTCCTCCCATTGTAATCACAAGCGCTATAGCGGCTGCTGCATGTCCTGTCTCATAGCCTTGTAACGGTAAGACATTGTCTTAATTCTCCCAGCAGACAACGCCACATACCTGCACCCCGCTAGTGCCCTCGGCTCTGTACCTCCCTGTTAGAACCAGGGTCACCGATTCCGACATGGTAGCTTGGCGCGAGGCAGGAAGGCACTCGAAGGCAATGTGTTAAGCACTTGTGCAGCACACACTCACACTGACTCAGTAATGCGCACACAATAAGGGAGACACCACACCAGGCTTTTGTATAAAAACAAGATCCTTTATCTAATTTGAATCAGCAGTAGGTGAGGCAGATAATCTTAGCATTTAGCTTCTCAAAACCAGTGCGTAAATTCATTCAAGCACATTATAACAGTAAAATGTTACGCCATTAAAAGGCAGTAGCAATCCCCATTGAAAAGTAGGTAACACTGTAGGTCATAGATTGCAGGTCAAGACATAGACTTCAAATGCATTTAGCGACATTCCATTAGCAAGAAATTAGATGCACATAACACTGTAGATGAGGAGGAACCTGTATCAACCTAGGCGCAACCACATTCAGTACAGTGGGTGTCGCAAAGCAGGTAGGCCTACAACATAGAACACTTTAACTCTTGGCAGGTGAACACAGAGGCTCAATTCATGTAGGTATATTCAATTCATTAAGGGCCTTACTGTAGATTAATCACATAACATTGGGCACATTCCCCTCAATCGGAGACTTGATGCAAATACCCCCACTCCCTTAGACACATAGCGGGAGCATTAACCTAGGCAGGTGTGTAATCACTGTAGGCATCATAGGTGAACTTAGCTGCTGCATGCACCTTAGTGTAACCAACGTCTATTGCTCAGCACCCCTTTTGCAGGGCACTCCTGGTGACACTTCCTGGGCCCCTGGGCGGGACCCGACACACCTTACTGGTCGGCCTCTAATATGGACAACCCTTCTCGAGGCATCCGCTCCGAGCGCGACGCTCTCTGGGGCACAGGCAGCCCTGCGCATGGGGCCTTACGTCTTGGGCAGTGTCAATGCTGGGGGACGGCAGGGGGCCCTACGCAAGCGGGGGCCCCGGCCTCCCGGACTCACCGGTCAATTCCGTGCAGGAGGGGTAATCGATCCCAGATGCTGCGCCGCGAGCCTCCTCCCCGGCCGGTCCGCTCCTCTCCGCTGCACGGACCGGATGGGGGAGGCTAATCAATACAGTCCCCACAGGGCAGGCCTTGGCGGGTGGAAAGGCGGGGGCCGACAAGGCTCCTCTCCGGCCCCCGATGCAAGCGGCGGCGCGCGGCTGCAGGTCTCCGGCTCCGCTTTTAGCTCCGGTCAGGGAGCCAATCAGTGTGCAGCTTTCCGAGGGCGCGGCCTCTGACGCGGCCGTGGCTCCCGTTGCTGGGTAACGCCTCCCTTCACACACGCAGGCCGGGCGCGGCCTAGCTCTTACGTGGCGCCCGGGCACAACGCCTCCTCAGGACAGTGCGGGGGCCGTGTCGGTCAGTTTCCAGGCCTCCGCTTCGTCTTCCGCGTTCCAGAGGTCGCGGGGGTGAGTTCCGCTCACAGCGCTTTGGGGGTAATTAACACAAGGGCTGCGGCGGTGATTCCAGACACAGCAGCGCTTCTTCCGGCCACAGCACCAGCGCTCGGGGGCAGTCAGCGCTTCTAGGTAGCACCGCACTGGGGGAGATCAGCGCTTGTAGCAGGACACAAAGAGGCAACAGTCCAGCGCTTTGAAGGCACAGCGCTTACCGGTCACAGCGCTTGCAGGGGAGACAAGCAGGTTAGCACAGAGCGCTTCCTTAGGGCACAGCATACAGCGCTTTACCTGGTGATCTCCAGCTGCATGTACAGGTGGCAGTGGCTTGACAGTTTCTTGGCAGTTTCGGTAGTTTCTGGTTTGTTGCAGCAAGTTGGTTGTGGTTGCAGTTACTTGGGGGGGAAAGGGGGTTGAGTTGGAGGGCACAAGAGGCAGGTGGGGCCCTGTAGGCACACTGGAGGTAGTTCCCTGGGTCCCCTCACGCTGGGCAAGGTCAGTGGGTGGAAAGTGTTCCTCAGCTATCTTAGCACAGCAGTGCCTCAGCCCAGTCAGTACCAGTAGTGTAGGTCTCCCCCCTTGGCCCAACAGCCTGTACTCCGGGAGAGGTTCCCCCAGGTCCAGTGGTGGCCCAACTAACTAGCTAGGTTTCCCTCCAAACCTCTTATACCCCTAGGTCAGGTGACCCTCCTGAAAGGCGGCAAAGCATAACTCCTCCCTGGGCTGGAAGGTTCTAGAAGCTTCCCTCATGTCTGGCTATGAAGCCCAGAGGCGGGGACGGCATGGATACTGTATCATTATGTCCCAGCCTGATCCTGACTACTAGTATGTGCGTGCGCAATGGCCACTCCGCAGTAGCAGGGGCCTGTGGCAGCCATCTTATTAGGAGAGAGCACCTGCACCTCAGCACTGTCTGGCAGTGGTAAGGTGCCCAGAGACCTAGGTCCAACAAAAGGGTAGTGGCAAAAATGAGTTGCAAAGAGAAAAAAACGGGGTAAGACCACCCTAGGGCTGACAGGTCTAACACTCCCACTCCCCAGTGACGTCCAATCCTTCTAGTGAGAGCCCCATGTTTCAGAAAGTGGCCTCCCGGCAAGTCGTACGCAGCTTGTAGCTCACCAAATGGTAGTAGTGTGGAATCCAGATACAGGTCCCCCATCACTATCTGTCATGCCTCCACCCAATCCTCTAGCCCTGCCCAGTACTCTCCTTGTGGCAGATAGCGCAGCAGGTGATGTGTATATCTGGGGAATAGGGGGTCTTGAAGCCTACTCGTCTCATCTACCTAGCCCAACAGCGCCACACCACCTTGGTCTCCATTGTGTCGTCAGACATGTTCCGCCCGACTCGCAGCAGGATTTTCGCGAGGGTTGCAGTATCTGGCGCGGCCAGGTACCACTCCCGTCCCGGATCGCGATCCGCCACCAACCACTGGATCAGCCAGTACAGTTGAGCAGCAATGTAGTAGCCCTCAAAGTCGGGGACCGCTAGGCGTCCCTCTGCTCTGGAGCGCCGCAAGGAGGTCAAAGCTACTCTCCTACGTCCCGCCCCCCAGAGGAAGGACATGATTGCTGAGTCAAGATCTTTGAATGTGGCCCGTGGGATCCACACTGGGAGGGTCCCAGAGTAGTACAATAGGCGCGGAAGTGCTATCATCTTCAGAACGGCTACCCACCCAGCCACAGACAATGGTAGCGTCCCCCAAAAGTCCATTGCAGTCTTCACTGCTCTAATCGCCCTACCCACATTGCCTTCTAATAAATCTGCCTGCCCGTGGTATATTTTGACTCCCAGGTATTGCAGGCAACCAGTCTCCCAGGTCAGGTGCTCCAGTTCAGGTGGCGGGGGGGGTGTTGGGCAGCAGAGGGTATAAACTAGATTTTCGCCAGTTAACTTTGAGGCCAGACACGGCGCCAAATCGGGCCAACATGTTCCTTGCTCCTCTCAGGTCGTCCGCCGTATAGCTGAGGAATAGCAAGAGGTCGTCCACGTACAAGGCTATAAAGTGCTGCTCCACACCTACCCCCAGGCCACTAAAGTCCTGTCCGCTCCTGACCCTGCACGCCAGGGGCTCCATGGCCAGTGCAAACAGGAGCGGGGAGAGGGGGCATCCCTGCCTCGTGCCTCTCTCCACTCCCTGCCTGGGTGAGATGGTCCTACCAGTGCATACCCGGGCCATGGGGACGTGCACAGCAGCCGTACCCATGCCAAAAAGCCCTCCCCAGACCCATCTTAGCAAGGACTTCATAGAGATAGGGCCACTCCAGGCTGACAAAGGCCTTCTCAATGTCCACTGCAAACACTGCCACCTCCCGCTTGTCGTACCCGTCAGAGCCCATCAAAGCCAGGAGTCGCCTGATGTTTATGGCCGTGTTCTGCCCCGGGATGAACCCTGCCTGGTCTGCGTGGACCATCGCTGGCATATGGGGGAGAAGACACATCGCGATGACCTTGCTCAAAATGTTGTAATCCATGTTCAGCATAGAGAGGGGTCTGTATGCCATGCAGTCGTGCGGTTCTTTCCCAGGTTTGGGTACTGGTACAATAAGGGCCTCCCAAGCGCTCTCTGGGAGCACTCCCGCTTCCCGGGCCTCCTGGTACATTGTGACCAGTCGGGGTGTCAACTCTTTCGAATAGGTTGCATAAAACTCGGCTGACAGGCCATCTGTACCCGGGGTTTTATTCCTAGCCATACCCCCAATGGTGACTCGTGCCTCCTGTTGCGTAACATCCATACCCAGCTCCTCCGCCTCCTCTGGAGTCAGCCGCGCCATCCGCACGTCCGCGAGGTATTCCCGGGCATCTGTGGGATCATCATCTCGTGATTTCCTGTATAATTTTGCGTTATAACGGGCGAAGTCTTCATTGATCGCTGCCTGCGTGTAATGCCTGACCCCTTCCTCATCTTCAATTTCAACTAAGGGCGAGCTCCTACCCAGCGGGTTTGCCAGCCACGCCAGGAGTGACCCCAATTTGTCCCACTCAGCATGCGTGCGCTCTAAATATTTCTTGGAGTCAAAGCATCTAAGCCTCTCTGTCTGCTTTGCCACTTCCTCCTTGGCCTCTAAAAGTGCCTGTTGAAGCTCCGGGTGCCATGGCCTTCTGCATTCTAGCCCTCTAAGGGTTGCATCTGCCCCTGCTACTTCTCCCAGGAGGACACGCCTAACCCCCGTGGTGCGCGTTATGCACTGACCCCTCAGGACCACCTTGAAGGTGTCCCACTCCACATGCGTCGAAGAGGCCGTCCCCTTATTGGCCGCGAAGTAGTGTGCTATTTCTCCCCTGATCTCTTCCCGGAAGACCTGGTCCTCCAGGGTATCTGGGCGGAGCCGCCACGCGGGGATCGCTGACAGAGGGTGTCCCCATTGCAGAGTCATCCTTCATCTAGACCCCCAGATGGATGCCTAGGAAGGGCAGTCCAAATTGGTGGGCTGATTAAAAAAAAAAGATGGTGTGGGAAGCAAAATACGGCACTTAGCCTGTTAGTGGAGAAACTGGGGCTTTGGGCCACAGAGAAGCAGGTGTGAGGGCTGTATTAAGCACCCAGGGCCTGGTCCCTATGATTTGCTATGGGTGAACCAGGAAGTTCAGGTACATTTAAGAGTGATACAAAGCAAAAACCAAAAATACAAGTGTTTGCCCTCATCAAACAAATGTCACTTTTTAAAAGATAAACAATGACTGCTGTTCAAGTATAAATCGCTTGCACGTTTTAACTCAAGAGGTAGAGAAGCAGGAAAAAGCCACCAGAGAAAAGGAAGAAAAAGTTTTACAGATGAACTTCCCCCTTTTATACACTAAGCGCTTTTAAACATGGGATCGAAAACAACAAATTACAGTGCTCTCATCTTAGAAACAGTCTTCATGGACTGTTGTAGAAGCACAGACATCCTGCTTCTAGTTCCCTAGGCTTGATCAGCTCAATATTAGCAATAGAAGTGCATATTACTACTCTAACATCAGATGTACCATCTGCCGATAATAACAGCATTTGCTCCTACCCTCTTCTGACAAGTGGCTTTAATCCCCACATTTTGCACCTCTGGCTTATGGGTTAACAGTCCCTTAACAACCATATTGTACTCCTTCACCAGGGCTCTCAAGTTTCCCCGTCCCTTTCATGAGATGTTCATCCAGTCTAGAATTATTTTCATTCTAGGATTTATGGTTATTTTGGTCCCAGTAGAAAATCGGGACTGAGAGCCCCAGAATGCAAAGAAAAAATGGAATATCATTTTGTATGGACCAGGCCAGGTAACCTCAGAGCTCTGCCTAACAGACAACAACACTCCTCTTGCCACAACACACAAACAAGCAGCCCTCCATTCCCCGTGTTTTTGCACGATAGAAAGCCTTTAATTTCACTGAGGTTACCTAGTACACCGCCTGATGGCTCAAATTAAAAGCTCTAAAATACCTGCAAGGGACATGACGTGAGCTGCATTTTCCCTTCGATGCAAACATTATTAATCACCAGCTGCATCCACATGACCATAACATTGGGTATGTTAAGAGACATAAACATGTAGAGATTACATCATCCTGGTAGTTCTCATCTGTCATTGGATTAGGTCTTCCCCATTCTGTGTGCTTAATATCCACACAGAACTGTACATTGGAGTGCCACACCTATTAGTTTGAAAGTAAAGGAAGAGCAATGGAAATGTTCAATGTAAGTTTTCATGAGAGTGTCCTATCAACTGGCCAACAGGTTTTTTTTTCTTGTAGTTTTTTTTTTATAGCACAAACGTGGCGCAAGGGTATTCGAGAAGAGAGACTCTTTTGCCAAGAATTAAGGGATGTTGAGCTGCAGCAAGGATTTGAAGCTGACTCCCTACATTGCAAGGTCAGCACCAATTGTCATTAGGTCACATGTACTCCCCTAACAGTGGTAACAAGATTGTTCAAAGGTGAAAAGGTACTCACTATGGCTTACTTAGGCACTACCTTTGATTGGAGTAGTAACTGAATGGTGATATGGACTTGTAATGAAAAACTCCTACATATGTAGTGACTAATGCTGCAGAACGAATTCACATCCACAGTTCAAGACATCATGCATCCATTACATAATTTCACCTATATTACATAGCCAGCTCATTGTTCCACTCAATGACATTATTCAATGAATCATATTATGTATGCCCTGCCTAACTTGCTACATGACTGACTTT
Organism: Calotriton arnoldi; assembly: GCA_963921515.1. Classification (NCBI taxonomy): domain Eukaryota; kingdom Metazoa; phylum Chordata; class Amphibia; order Caudata; family Salamandridae; genus Calotriton; species Calotriton arnoldi. Next base: position 760,750 of record CAWUFW010008513.1, read on the forward strand.
TCCCAAAGCCACAGGTAAAGCCCACAATTCAAAGGTGCCTTCAAAACATGATGTAGCCGACTCCAGAAGTACCCACACAAACACAGACATTACTGTACACTCGGAGGCAAAGCTCCTCACAACTGTCATCCAACAAGTGTAGTATCATCTTAAGCCTTAGGAAAATGGCACAGGTTTGATTATGACTTACATATGATTCTGTAATGAGAAAGCACCATGGAGGTTCAAAACATGTATTGGGTGTTATGTGTGTCACCACAGGAAAGTATACATACATGAAAAACTGCACAATAATGAAACATTCATCATAGTATGTTTAAATTTACAAGAGTTTCGGGAGGGTAGTGGCTCAACTGAATACTTAAAGTTGGGCAACACTGAAGCAAACCACATAAATCACTCAGGAATAACTGTACAAAAGACTATGAGTTCCCCTCCTGCAATTAACAATCAAAATGAATATTGAAGCAGCAGCAAATGAGGTGTCACTACTTGGGCTAAAAGAGAGACATCTTTTGAGGGAACCAGGTGGCTGCTTAGATATTACTATGGGACCTACAGGTTTGTGCTACTTCCTGAAAGACAGGAAGGAAGCATACTAGTTTCCAAAACCATGGGTAGATTAAAACTGACAGATCATTAGGTCGCAAAGGTCCTGCGAATTTCGTTTTATTTATAAGCCAGTTTATATCCTTTACATTAAACTGTCAGAAAACTACCATTCAACAGCGCAAACGATGTTTGTTCCCTTGCAGTACTATGGGCGACTGCTGCCTTATCTGTACTGTGATGCCTCACTGCTTAAGCATGATTTGGGATCATCCTGAATTGCAGGTTTAACTGCAGGTCAACAATAGATGCAGGACTTGTAAACAAGGGAGCTGTTAAAGAGAACCACTGGTATATTGCAGTCTCTTATCTTGAGCCTAAATGTTGCATTTCGAATATAAGGAACAAAATAGGCATGTGAATATTTCCAAAGAAGGATGTAATTCTGGCTATCATTCTGCATTCACCTGACATCATCTTCATTTACTAAGCAATCAACTCCATTCCATGTAAAAGTTCAATAAGCTAATGATGCTTTTATCAGCAATGTGCTTTTGTGTGGGTAAATCATTCATCGGCAAGATGCAAAGTGTAATCTATAAATCAATCCAATGATGTACCTACTGTCCCTTTCACATCAGTTTAAACTCTGGGATTTAGAAAACAATAACACATGCTATGAAAATATCACAAACACACACATGCGCAAAGTCGCAGGGCCCAGGCATGCATACAAAGGCACAGACATACCCACGCAGTCCCATGCATGCATACAAACACACAGATATATACAGTTCCAAGTGCTGAAACACATGCACACACGCATACCAAATTGAAAAGGCTGCTGAAATCAAAGCTTGCCTGAACTGAAGCAGCCCTTTTCAACATGATCTTCTAAGCTCTTCAGGAGTCCCGAGTCCCGTCTTCAGCAAGCACCACAGCTGCCTTCAACCCAATCAGAAGCCAGAATCAGGTTGAAAGTACCGAGGTAGGCCTTTGTCTAACCCTGGGCAGAGTTCGCAGAGTTGGAATTCCGTGAAGTAGAAAAAAAACTCCGCTGCACTACGCGGAGCTCCGCAAGCGGCGGAGTGCGATAGAAAAATGCCGTTCGCGGTGATTTGCGGTGCCGGATGCTTGTCCGCACTGTGCAATCATCGCGAACGGCACCATGCACAGCACAAGCGAGCGCTGCTTTCCTTTCTGCCGCTCGAGTAGATTTTTACGCAAGCTGCAGCTTTCTCAACGCGAATGGACAGTTTCTCAACACGAGCGGTCGCGAGCATACGTGACCACTCGCAATGAGAAATTTGACCCTCCCGCGTTGAGAAATCTCGCTGGGAGGTTGATTTTCCACGCTCGCCAACTTGATGTTGACGATCGCGAACGAGGAAAAATCTCGCCGGGAGGTGGATTATCCCCGCTCGCCCTCGCCAACATGACATTGACGAACGCGAGCGAGGCAAAAAACTCCGCTCCACAACGCGAAGCGGATTTTTTGGGAACTCTGCGATCGCCGTGTAACGCAGAGTGTGGAAAACTCTGCAAACTCCGCGAGCCCTGAAGCTCCATTATGTGACATACTACACTGCTTGAAGGTAGCGCACCATGTCAAATAATGTCAGATATGTATTGCGACTGTGAAAGGCTGGGCTGTAACAGCCCCCGCCTGACACATGCACAATACAGCTAGTGTAGTCCTCTGCTGGTGCCGATATAACATTGCAGGTTTTATATGCAAACAAATGATTCATAAGTTCCTTTGTTTTCACGTAAAACATGTAATAACTCGCTCAGTTAGTTGCAGAGCGAGGCTGTGGGGTGGTGCTCTGGCACCCCCTATGGACAAGTCACCACTGCCTGGGACCTAAGCCTGAAGTAACTGATTGATAGACCACAGGTGGGGTGACATGTAGCCCGTAGACAAACACCCGAACGGGAAAAACCCAGATCAATCGCACAGATAGGCATCGACACCACCATGGCCCAAGGAGATTGGCCCCAATAAAAACACATTTGGCCATAGGGGTGCGTGTTCCCTAAGCACCATAATGTTAGATGCCACATGAAGTTAGGGACACTCAGCCAAACAGAAAACAACATGCACACTACATGCAGTCATCACATGCTCCCCATGCTGGACATCTGGACACACACCCGCTGACCCGCATTGTGTCCAAGCAAGGTTGAGACCAACCTGTGCTCCATACAAGGCAGTCAGATTTGCTACTCCGTAAGTAGGCCCGGATTCCTTTCTCTAAAAGACTAAAAGAATGTACAAATTGTTTTATGACACTTCATGAAATGTATATAATGACGACTGTAGGAGAGTAGGATCTGCCTCTTATGTTGCCCCCACTTTTTTTCTGATGTTTACACTGGTTTCTGGCTATAGTCTGGCTGGGACCCTGCCAATCAGGGCCCCAGCCTCTCTGTTCTCTCTAAACGACTTGGAGTGCACTCTAGGTGCACTAGTGATTGGATACTGTGGTACCTTATGAGTCCCTAGTATATGGTACCTTAGGTACCCAGGGCATAGGTACTTCACAGGCCTACCAGGGGCTGAAACATGTATTATGCCACCCCTGGGAAGCAGACTAAATCTGACACCACAGGCCTGCTACTGCAGCCTGGGTGAGAAGGTGCTAGCACCCCTCACTGAGATATAGGTTCCCTATATCTCCCCTGCACACACATTTAAACCTATCAGTCACCCCTAAGGCATGCCCTATCAATCCTGAGGGCAGGGTGCTTAGTTTCTATGTGAGAGGGTGCCTCTGCCTGAGCAGGGCTCCTCTGCAGCTCTCAGAGTCCATTCTCTGGGGCTGTTTGTGAACGCGGTCAAACCATATACTCTTAAGTGCATTATAACCTCGCTGTTAATGCTAACTTTGGAATGGCTGCATCAAAACATGTCGTGTTTGGTGTCAAACACCTTGGAATCATACCCCCACACCAGTACCTGGTGTGGGAGTATGATCCCACCCTTCTAGAGGGATAGACATGTACCTACTGTGGAAACGTGGTAGAATCCTGAAGAGCCCTGGCATCACAAAATGGATGCCACCAGTCACAGACACTGGGCTGCCCTCCTGCTGATGACCGAAACTCGCAGTGGAGGAAGCCCAACAATAGGTATCCTGTCCCAGGGAGGTGTGACCACCTCCCAGACAGGGTTTAGTGTATTGGGGCTGGGTGGGTGCACTCCTAGATTGCTTTGAAGTCCTGCACTGGGGGAGCAGAAGGCTCCTCTGTGCATACCCCAGTTCAAACCGGCTCAGGGGCTACCTGCCCCTGCTCTGGTGTGAAACTGGACAAAGGGAAGTGGGTGTAGCCACCCACTCCCCTGACCCTCCCATAGGTGGGGTCTTAGAGCTAGTTCCTCCCTTCCTTTTAGTATAAGATAGGGAACCCTTGAACTTGCAAAATAGATATCCCTGGACGACGCTCTGAAGAAGAATCCTGGACCTTCGACGTTCCACTACCTCTGGAAGACTGAAGAATCTCCCTTGGAGTCAAGGAGTGACTCCCCTGCTTGGCAGGCACCAAAAACTGAAACGACAGTCACAAACTATGCCGCTCCTGCCGGAGCCCGAGGTTCCTGCAGCCCAAGACAAGGATTTCCTGACTTCTCCAAGGCCATCGTGAGTCCCCAACGAAGCTAACGCAAGTGGACCCCACGAGTGACGAGGAACCGCAGTCCCTGGGTACCGTGCACTATTGTCAAGTGCAACCCCTTCACGACGTTCTACGAACCTGTGCTTTGGACCACATATGGTCCCAGCCTTTAGCAGGAATCCCTCCGAAGATCGGAGGCCTACCCCATCCCGAGTGACCGTGGGCCCTTGTTGAAGGAATCCTCCCGAGGCGTCTTCGCGATCCCTTGCCAGCTGGCTTGTGGGTCCCCTGAAGACTTTTCTACAGAACCAAAGGGCTCCCCTGGTTTCTCCAGGCCTGCCCTGACTTACCCTTGCTGGGTGAGTTCCCCAGACCTTGCTGGTCTGCACCATTGACATTTTTCTCTTTCCACGAGACTTGCTGCTACCAAGGCTTGTTGGCTCCAATCGGGTCGCCAACACTGCAGTCAGCTGCAAACTTTGTGGGACACGCTGAATCCAGCTCCTGGTTGTCCTCGACGCCTCCTGGACCTTGTGGCCGAAGAGTCAAGACACCCGTGAACGACCTGAATCTGTCAATGACGGTGGGCATTCATCTTCCTTGCCCCAGGACACTGCCCAGTGACTTTGAACACTGTCCCCTCTGCTTTCAGGTCTTCCTTCTTCCGAATCCAGGCTTGGATTCCACCGGACACTTCTTCTGGCTTCACAAGCAGCAAGTCTTCATTGGCTCCCATTGAAAACGATGCCGTGACTAACCCTGGGCAAAGCACTACGCTACGCTCGCGTAGTTTGCGAAGTTTGCGCTACTTCGCACAACGCGAATTGCACGTAGCACAGTGCAAACACGCGTAGCGTAGCGCAGCGTAGTGCAGCGGTCATTTTTTGCTAGCTCGCGGTCCTCAGCGTCAAGTTGGCGACCGCGAGCAAGCAAAATGACATCCCGGCGAGACTTTTTCCTCGTTCGCGATCAGCAACATCAAGTTGCCGATCGCGAGCGTGGAAAATAAACCTCCCGGCGAGATTCTCAACGCGGGGAGGTCAGGTTTCTCATTGCGAGTGGTCGCGTATGCTCGCGACCGCTCGCGATGAGAAACTACCAGTCCGCGTTGAAAGCTGCCGCTCGAGTAAAAATCTACTCGAGCGGCAGTAAAAGACAGCTCGCACTGTGCAAGATGCCGTTTTCAATGATTGCACAGTGCGGACAAGCATCCGGCACTGTGCAATCATTGCGAACAGTGCACTACGCAGTTCGCGTAGTGCTACGCGTAGCTCGCGTAGTGCGAACTGCACTTTGCGTAGCTTCGCGTAGCGCTACTTCGCGAACTACGCCCAGGGTTAGCCGTGACCTGACACCAAAGGTCACCTATGCACCCGGCTTCCCTGGGTGAGGTAACTCCAGCACTACGGTGCTCCTGTGGGTGTTGGCCCTAGAATTACTTACCCTGTAAGTGACTTGCTTGTAGCTACTCCCGAAGTGCCCTTAAACTCTTAATTTCCAACCACGACTTGCCCCATTGAAGTCTACGGCGATCCGCGCCTGTGTTCACTCACTGCACGCGTCCCCGTGGGTCCTTTACTTACCTGCCTTGGGTGGTTTCGTGAGGCCCCAGCACTTCTGAAGGCCCTGGGCCTTGTCCCTTTGCAAGTCGTTGTTCTCAAGTCTCTTTTAGTATATGGTCTGGTACGCCCCTAGGGCCCCAGCCATATTTGTGCTTAATTTATTGTGAAACGTTGATTTGTGCATATGTTCCTGACTTCTAATCTCACAAGAGATTAGCAGAGAGTTGTTTAGTAATAAATACATATATATTTGATATATATACCTGTGTGGTGTCTTTTCATTTGATGATTCAAGAGATTGTGTGGTAAAACAAGCTGCTTTACATTCCTCCAAGACTTAGCCTGAAGGCTGCTCTCCACAGCTACCACTAGGATAGCTTTCTATAAAGGTTGTCTTAAACCTACCTACCATAAGAGTCGAATTGTACTGGTGCAAGGTGTCCACTTTAACTAGTGAACAGCATATACCAGGCCAACTTCTCACATTGGTGGCAGCGTGTGGGATTCCAGCTTGCTATTTTTTTACCAGAAAATCTCTATTTGAATTACTAACTGAAAACCACTATAGGTACTCAAGGTACATATAAAGTCAAGCTTAGTATCAATAAGTTCTACTGAACTTAGAGCTGTGTGCCAAGGGATAGCACACCCTTTCTACAGCTCAAGCTAGTATCAGTAGGCCACAAACTAGTGTAGGTAGTACAACACTGCACAACACTAGAATGTCCTTAAAGGGTGGACCCAGTGGAGCCACTCAGCCTTAGTATAAGGACATGACTTTCTTTGACTTGAAAGCCATGTGTGCTGAAAGGCACCTGAAGCTAGGACAGAGTCCCTCCACACTACACCTGATAGATCTGTTGGCAGCAGATGATCTTAGATTAGCTCTAGGAGCTAATGGGTCTGAATCAGTGAGTGGGTCAATTACAGTGTCTGGGTCAGATAATGGACATCAGGATGACCAGGACTCTGTGGTTGTAGGGCCAGGTCCCAAGGGGTCTGAACAGGACAGAGGAATTATCCCTAAGAGAACTGACATAGTGGAGGAGAGGCCTAGGTCCCTTTCTAGGGAATCTGAACACTCCTATCACTCTGGCAGAGAATCTGTCTACCAGAGGAACTCCTACTTCTCAAGAAGAGAGACCTCCTCTGACAGAATGTACAGACTGCTGCAGTATGAGGAAGCAAGGTTTGCCCTCAAAACCAAGCAGTTGGCATTAGATAAGGAAGCCCTGGAGCTCCAGAGAGCTTCTAGAAAAGAGGGGTTAGAACCCCCTGGTGGCAGCAACAGTCTCCCTAGAGGCAGATAATATATTCCAGACCATAGGAACCTGAGCAAGGTTGTTCCTCCCTACCAGAGTGGGGATGATATCCATAAGTGGGTAACTGCTATGGAAAGGGCCTGTAGAGTACAACAGGTCCCCCAAAAGCAGTGGGTAGCAATCTTGTGGCTCTCCTTTTCAGATAAAGGTAGAGACAAGCTCCTCACTGTTAGAGAAGAGGATGCTGATGACTATGAAGTCCTGAAGAGTGCACTGATAGATGGGTTTGGCTTAACCACCGAGCAGTACAGGTTGAAGTTCAGAGACACCCAGAAGGCACAGACTCAGGACTGGACTGACTTTGTAGATTGTGCAACCAAGGCTCTGGAGGGTTGGCTGGTTGGCAGTAGGGTTACTGATTTCAAGGGATTGTATAATCTAATGATGAGAGAACAGATCCTTAATAATTGCCAGAACCAGTTGTTGCAGCAATACCTGGTGGACTCAGATCTGACCTCTCCCCAAGAATTGGGAAAGAAGGCAGACAAGTGGGTCAGAACCAGGGTGAGGCAGAAAACCCAGAACCAAGGGGGTGACACAAAGAAGCAGGATTCTAAGGGCTCTGAGAAAAGTGGGGATAAGTCAAAAGACCATAAGTCTTCACAAGGGCCCCAAAAATCTGCATCTGGTGGGGAGTCACAATCCAACAAGGGAAAAGGCCAAAAGAAGCCCTGGTGCAAATTCTGTAAACAGAAAGGGCACTAGACTTCTGATTGTAACAAGTCCAAAGACCAAACCACCACCACTCCTGCCCCTAAGGCAACTGTTCCCCCTAGTTCAGCTACTGGTGGAGGTGGAACTCAGAATAAGGGTGTAGTAGGGTTGACCCTGGGTTCTGAAATGGACTCTGGCCTAGTCAGAGTACCCACTCAGGCAATGCTGATTTGTGATGGAGACATTGACATGTCCTTCCTGGTGAGCCCCAGTAATCTGGGCAAATACAAACAGCAGCCTGTAATAAATGGCAAACAGGCTTTGGCATTTAGGGACACAGGTGCTAGTGTCACCATGGTGGCAGAGGATCTTGTGGACCCTGGACAGATCATCCTGGGCGAAATGTACCAGGTGACCAATGCAAGCAATGTCAGGACCAACCATAGTCTGGCAGTTGTGAATTTCTCCTGGGGAGGGGTAACTGGCCTCAAGAAGGTTGTAGTCAGTGCAGACCTCCCTGTAGAATGTCTATTGGGCAATGATCTAGAAACTTCAGCCTGGTCTGAAGTAGAGTTATGGACTCATGCTGAGATGTTGGGCATCCCTGCAGAGGTATTTGCTGTGACCAGGTCACAGGCCAAAATGCATGACACTGAACCAGCTCTGGATCCTGAAACCATGGACCAGATGCTTCCCAAGAAGAGGAGCAGTAGGGGTAAGGCAGTGCCTTCCCTCTGTCTCAGATCACTGATTCCCCTCTTGAGGGAGGAGGAGCAGATCCTGAAGAAGGAACTGCCCCAGAGGAACTTGAGCCTGATCAGGTTGAGTTCTTGGGGACAGGGGGCCCTTCTAGGGAAGATCTGAGTAAGAAGCAACAGTGCTGCCCCTCTCTTGAACCCCTCAGACAACAGGCTGCTGCTGAGGCTGCTGGGAGTGCTAGTGGGTCCCATAAAATGTATTGGGATGAGGGACTCCTATATTCTGAGGGTAGAGATCCAGCCCCTGGAGCCACCAGGAGGTTGGTAATACCTCAGAAGTTTAGGGGTTCCTCTTGACCCTAGCACATGATATCCCTTTAGCAGGTCACTTGGGCCAAAACAAGACCTGGGACAGGCTTGTTCCACATTTTCATTGGCCACATGTGTCAGAGGACACAAAGGAGTTTTGTCGCTCCTGTGTCACATGCCAAGCCAGTGGCAAGGCAGGTGGCACCACAAAGGCCCCCTGATACCACTACCTGTGGTGGGGGTACCCTTTGAAAGGGTAGGGATTGACATTGTTGGTCCCCTTGACCCTCAAACTGCATCTGGGCACAGATTTATCCTGGTGGTAGTGGATCATGCCACCAGGTACCCAGAGGCAATTCCTCTGAGGACCACCACAGCCCCTGTGGTGGCAAGAGCCCTCATTGGAGTTTTCTCCAGAGTGGGTTTCCCAAAGGAGGTCATCTCTGACAGAGATACAAACTTCATGTCAGGATATTTAAAGGCAATGTGGAAGGAGTGTGGTGTAACTTATAAGTTCACCACCCCCTATCACCCACAATGCAATGGGTTGGTTGAACGTTTCAACAAAACCCTGAAGGGAATGATTAATGGACTCCCAGAGAAGCTTAGGCAGAAATGGGACCTTCTTCTTCCCTGCCTGTTTGCATACAGAGAGGTTCCACAGAAGGGGTTGGTTACAGCCCATTTGAGCTTCTGTTTGGGCATCCTGTAAGAGGTCCATTATGTTTGGTAAAAGAGGGCTGGGAGTTACCTCTCAAACCCCCCAAACAGGATGTGATGGACTATGTACTTGGTCTCCGCTCCAGGATGGCCGAATACATGAAGAAGGCAACCACAAACCTGGAGGCCAGCCAAGAATTACAAAAAGCTTGGCATGACCAAAAGGCTGTGCTGACTGTGTACCAGCCAGGACAGAAAGTGTGGGTGCTGGAGCCTGTGGCCCCAGCAGCCCTCCAAGACAAATGGAGTGGACCCCATACAATAGTTCAGCAAAAGGGAGAAGTCACCTATCTGGTGAATCTTGGAACTCCCAGGAGCCCCCTGAGGGTGCTCCATGTCAACAGATTGAAGCCATATGTTGACAGGGCTGACATGGACTTGCTCATGGCAACTGATGAGGAACAGGAGGAGGAGAGTGACCCTCTCCCTGACCTGCTCTCACAGAACCCTGATGATGGGTCAGTAGATGGTGTTGCTTTGGCAAGCAGCCTCACTGACCATCAGCAAACTGAGTGCAGACAAGTTCTGCAGCAGTACAGACATATGTTTAGCCTGACCCCTAGTCAGACTACCTGGTGCACCCATGAGGTGGACACTGGGGACAGTCTGCCTGTCAAGAGTAAGATCTACAGGCAACCTGAGCATGTCAGGGACTGTATCAGGACTGAAGTCCAGAAAATGTTGGAGTTAGGTGTGATTGAGCCTTCAGATAGCCCTTGGGCTAGCCCAGTAGTCCTAGTACCCAAGCCTCATACCCAGGGTGGTAAGAAAGAAATGAGGTTTTGTGTAGACTACAGAGGCCTCAATGCAGTCACCAGGACTGATGCCTATCCCATACCAAATGCAGATGAGCTGATTGATACTTTGGCCTCAGCCAAGTATCTGAGTACATTTGACCTAACAGCTGGCTACTGGCAGATCAGGTTAGCTGATGATGCAAAAGCCAAAACAGCATTTTCGACCCCTGGTGGGCACTACCACTTTGTGGTGATGCCCTTTGGATTGAAAAATGCACCTGCCACTTTTCAGAGGTTGGTGAACAAAGTTCTGGCAGGGATGGAAACTTATTGCTCAGCTTATCTAGATGATATTGCTGTCTTTAGTTCCTCCTGGCAGGATCACCTGGTCCACCTCAGAAATGTTTTGGAGGCTCTGCAGAAAGCAGGCCTCACTATCAAGGCCACTAAGTGCCAGATAGGGCAGAGTCAGGTTGTGTACCTGGGCCACCTTGTGGGTGGAGGCCAGGTTCAGCCTTTACAGAGCAAAATCCAAACCATAATAGAATGGGTTGCTCCAACTACCCAGACACAGGTGAGAGCCTTCTTAGGCCTGACTGGGTACTATAGGAGGTTTGTGAAGGGATATGGATCTATAGTGACCCCCTTGAATGATCTGACCTCAAAGAAAATGCCAAAAAATGTTCAGTGGACAGCTAGCTGTTAGAAGGCATTTGAGGACCTAAAGCAGGTCATGTGCACTGCCGCCATCTTACAGAGTCCAGACTACACCAAAAAGTTCATTGTCCAAACAGATGCTTCTGAGCTGGGTGTGGGAGCTGTACTGTCTCAACTGAATGATGAAGGTCAAGACCAGCCAGTAGCTTTTATTAGCAGGAGGCTGACCCCTAGAGAGAAACGTTGGTCAGCTATAGAGAGGGAGGCCTTTGCTGTGGTGTGGGCCCTGAAGAAGCTGAGGCCATACTTGTTTGGCACTCACTTCATAGTTCAGACCGACCACAAGCCCCTCCTATGGCTTAAACAGATGAAAGGTGAAAACCCAAAACTTTTAAGGTGGTCCATTTCCCTACAGGGGATGGACTATACAGTGGAACACAGGCCTGGGACCCAACATGCCAATGCAGATGGACTCTCAAGGTATTTCCACTTAGAGCACGAAGACTCAACTGGTCAAGGTTAGTTTAGTGTCCCTGCGTTTGGGGGGTTGTGTAGGAGAGTAGGATCTGCCTCTTATGTTGCCCCCACTTTTTTTCTGATGTTTACATTGGTTTCTGGCTATAGTCTGGCTGGGACCCTGCCAATCAGGGCCCCAGCCTCTCTATTCTCTCAAAACGACTTGGAGTGCACTCTAGGTGCACTAGTGATTGGATACTGTGGTACCTTATGAGTCCCTAGTATATGGTACCTTAGGTACCCAGGGCATAGGTACTTCACAGGCCTACCAGGGGCTGAAACATGTATTATGTCACCCCTGGGAAGCAGACTAAATCTGACACCACAGGCCTGCTACTGCAGCCTGGGTGAGGAGGTGCTAGCACCCCTCACTGAGATATAGGTTCCCTATATCTCCCCTGCACACACATTTAAACCTATCAATCACCCCTAAGGCAGGCCCTATCAATCCTGAGGGCAGGGTGCTTAGTTTCTATGTGAGAGGGTGCCTCTGCCTGAGCAGGGCCCCTCTGCAGCTCTCAGAGTCCATTCTCTGGGGCTGTTTGTGAATGCGGTCATACCATATACTCTTAAGTGCATTATAACCTCGCGGTTAATGCTAACTTTGGAATGGCTGCATCAAAACATGTCGTGTTTGGTGTAAAACACCTTGGAATCATACCCCCACACCAGTACCTGGTGTGGGAGTATGATCCCACCCTTCTAGAGGGATAGACATGTACCTACTGTTGAAACGCGGTAGAATCCTGAAGAGCCCTGGCATCACACAATGGATGCCACCAGTCACAGACACTGGGCTGCCCTCCTGCTGATGACCGAAACTCGCAGTGGAGGAAGCCCAACAATAGGTATCCTGTCCCAGGGAGGTGTGACCACCTCCCAGACAGGGTTTAGTGTATTGGGGCTGGGTGGGTGCACTCCTAGAGTGCTTTGAAGTCCTGCACTGGGGGAGCAGAAGGCTCCTCTGTGCATACACCAGTTCAAACTGGCTCAGGGGCTACCTGCCCCTGCTCTGGCGCGAAACTGGACAAAGGGAAGTGGGTGTAGCCACCCACTCCCCTGACCCTCCCATAGGTGGGGTCTTAGAGCTAGTCCCTCCCTTCCTTTTAGTATAAGATAGGGAACCCTTGAACTTGCAAAATAGATATCCCTGGATGACGCTCTGAAGAAGAATCCTGGACCTTCGACGTTCCACTACCTCTGGAAGACTGAAGAATCTCCCTTGGAGTCAAGGAGTGACTCCCCTGCTTGACAGGCACCAAAAACTGAAACGACGGTCGCAAACTACACCGCTCCCACCGGAGCCCGAGGTCCCTGCAGCCCAAGACAAGGATTTCCTGATTTCTCCAAGGCCATCGTGAGTCCCCAGCGAAGCTGAGGCAAGTGGACCCCACGAGTGACGAGGAACCGCAGTCCCTGGGTACCGTGCACTATTGTCAAGAGTAACCCCTTCACGACGTTCTACGAATCTGTGCTTTGGACCACGTGTGGACCCAGCCTCTAGCAGGAATCCCTCCGAAGATCGGAGGCCTATCCCGTCCCGAGTGACCGTGGGCCCCTGTTGAAGGAATCCTCCCGAGGCATCTTTGCGATCCCTTGCCAGCCGGCTTGTGGGTCCCCTGAAGACTTTTCTACAGAACCAAATGGCTCCCCTGGTTGCTCCAGGCCTGCCCTGACTTACCCTCGCTGGGTGAGTTCCCCAGACCTTGCTGGTCTGGACCATTGACATTTTGCTTTTTCCAGAGACTTGCTGCTACCAAGGCTTGTTGGCTCTAATCGGGTCGCCGATACCGCAGTCAGCTGCAGACTTTGTGGGACACACTGAATCCAGATCCTGTTTGTCCTCGACGCCTCCTGGACCTCGTGGCCGAAGAGTCAAGACACCCGTGAACGACCTGAATCTGTCGACGACGGTGGGCATTCATCTTCCTTGCCCCAGGTCACTGCCCAGTGACTTTGAACACTGTCCCCTCTGCTTTCAGGTCTTCCTTCTTCCGAATCCAGGCTTGGATTCCACCGGACACTTCTTCTGGCTTCACAAGCAGCAAGTCTTCATTGGCTCCCATTGAAAACGACGCCGCGACCCGACACCAAAGGACACCTATGCACCCGGCTTCCCTGGGTGAGGTAACTCCAGCACTACGGTGCTCCTGTGGGTGTTGGCCCTAGAATTACTTACCCTGTAAGTGACTTGCTTGTAGCTACTCCTGAAGTGCCCTTAAACTCTTAATTTCCAACCGCGACTTGCCCCATTGAAGTCTACGGCGATCCGCGCCTGTGTTCACTCACTGCACGCGTCCCCCGTAGGTCCTTTACTTACCTGCCTTGGGTGGTTTCGTGAGGCCCCAGCACTTCTGAAGGCCCTGGGCCTTGTCCCTTTGCAAGTCGTTGTTCTCAAGTCTCTTTTTAGTATATGGTCTGGTACGCCCCTAGGGCCCCAGCCATATTTGTGCTTAATTTATTGTGAAACGTTGATTTGTGCATATGTTCCTGACTTCTAATCTCACAAGAGATTAGCAGAGAGTTGTTTAGTAATAAATACATATATATTTGATATATATACCTGTGTGGTGTCTTTTCATTTGGTGATTCAAGAGATTGTGTGGTAAAACAAGCTGCTTTACATTCCTCCAAGACTTAGCCTGAAGGCTGCTCTCCACAGCTACCACTAGGATAGCTTGCTATAAAGGTTGTCTTAAACCTACCTACCATAAGAGTCGAATTGTACTGGTGCAAGGTGTCCACTTTAACTAGTGAACAGCATATACCAGGCCAACTTCTCACAACGACCAAAACCAATGTACTTTAGGACAGTCTTCAGACCCCCTACTGTCACTGTTCTCCTGGCTGCAGCATTTAATTAAACCAACTGTTCCTGTTTTGGCAAACGCCTCTTGTCTTTTATTTTTTCAAGGTAAATTGACATTTGAGCAACAAGTGGCTAACTGACCAGAATTATGTTATTGCTGTCCTTGCTTGCTGAAGCTTTGCAGTCAGTGACTAAATAGTTCCTCCACCTCTATATGATGTATGGGAAGTATGAGAGGGGTGGTCTGAAACCCTGCAGATTTGTTGTCAGATTCTCATTTCTGCCCATTTTAAATGAGGCTATTACTATGTTTGATCTAAGACTACAAGCAGTGGTTTTAGCTGGTTGTTGTCCGTGCTAATAGTTATTACAATTTTACAATTCACATGCATGGAATAAAGCATCACCCTGTGCCTTGTTGTGTGTATTAGAGACATACTTTACAATGTAAGCCGGACACCGTGGCATTGACAGTGCTTCTTTTCAGTTATCTCTCCAAGACTCTTAACTCAGTCCTTATCTCATTTATCTCCTTAGCCACATGAGCTCTCAGGAAAGCGGAATACTAACATGTACAGGACAGCCAGGCTATGCTAATATCTGTGACAAATCTACATTTGCATTTATAACCTTTTCCACTTCAATTCTAAGCTTCCTGACCAATGCTTCATCGTTAATGAATGATAAATGAAGTTTCCAAGTACTTAACTCATTTGCGGATTGTCCTGTCCATAGTGTCATTTGAACAGATGCATTATGGGAGAGTTGACTATTTCCCATCTTCCCCTCCATTACCTCTTCCAATATTTCTGTACAAGAAGCTATATGTTCAGAAACTTAGGACAATTGAAAAATAGTCACTAAAACAGTACTACTCATCAAACCTTTTAAACCACACCTTTTTTTCTGAACACATATGGGGAGAGGAGGTCCTATCCAATAACAGACCAAGAGTTACATTCAGACCTCCAGTTAGGTTAACTTTTTTGGTTAATAATATAAGATACATGTTCTACAGGAAGTTCATTGTTATGTTGTACTTCCTTTACACTTTATATGTGGGAGTCTAGACAACTTGCTTTTTTACCTATTAGGAGTACGGACCAGATAACCAGATCAAAACTATATGTGCACACCTAGAAAAGTGGAAATCATTTTTACTCCTGAATCTACATTTCAACATATTTGTCAGTCATCTGTAAAGTATGGACAAATGGTGCAAGCTGCCTAAGTGCTAAACTTCAAATATGTATATATTCAACAAGGACACCCCTATATGCCCACGGGACCGGGGGACATAGTATATATTACAAACAAACAGTCACGTGGAACTCATTCGATCAGGAGACCTCATCTAAATTTTAGAGGAATCCAAAAGCAGATAAGAAGTGCAGTTTGGTTTCAACTGCATTGTACAAAAGAAAACACATCTGGATTCCTGTCACAATTGTATTACAACAATCCTTGTGCAGTACAATATAATACACAGTGATATAAGTGAACAAAGTGCAGACTTTGCAGAGCTCATACAGTGATAATATTTACAACATGAAGCATGCAAGACACTATACAAAGCTCGAAGGTTGTGAAATACTTGTCAAAGCAAAATCAGGAGAGAAAGGGGCTCCAGCTGAATTATCAGTCCCTTAACACGTTAATCCTCAACAACAACTGATTGTAGGGATTTTAGAAGTTTCGACCTCAAACTATTAATAGGGTGTCATCAGGACTTGGTCGTCTGACTGATGCACCTGCACATGTTGAAATAAAAACCAGAAACATCAGACCAAATCCAGTCAAAGGAAAGGTAATCAGCACTGGCCAGTTAGTCACCACACTGTGGTAAATAGGTATGTCTGGTAAATGATTTACACCATCCACATGTTTCAAATGTCCTACGACCAAATCAAACTGATGCCATTAATGTATCTGCATAGAAACCACCAGTATACAGAAAGTAGAGTGAAAGGCCCCAACTAGATCCCATGGTTATTGTTCATATTATTCATGTTAATGCCCATAATCCAGTATCATGGTTAAGGTTGCTCACCAATGTGAGATCCTAATGATAAGATTAATATGGCACAACCACAGTCTCGCTACATAATATAGTGTTCCAAACACCTGTGACACTGGAATTGGTGCCCATGCGTATTCTACTACCACTAGTTGTGAGTTCTAACAAAAGCGGATCTCACTGCTTGTGCAAATTCCGCAGGACTGCAAGATGTAACAACAAGCTTTGTTGGTCTCAATTTTTTTGTGCTCTCGATGTCGAAATACATGCTACCCGTGCTCTTTAAAACGTGATAAAAGGGACATAATATCAACTTGTGAATCATAACAATACATTGAGCTAAAGGCCAAATTATTAATCTGATCCATACCACTAACCGCAAGCGGGAACAGTCTGTTCTCCTCGCTACAGCCTCCCACATAAGCGCATACTTCCAAAACGGAGATGAGGCTGATGTTCAGCATTTATCTACCATGGTGTCTTGAGGGAGACTAGACTGCTAACCCTTGGTCCTCCATCTTGGGGGATGATGGGGAACATGGTGAATGGTTGAACCAAAGGAGGAAAGTACAGGTCAACCACCTCAATGGAACCGTTTTCATTCCCTATTTGTTGCCAATAATATAGGATCCCACTCAAATAACGCAATGCATACTAGATATCGGTACATAAATAACGGTACTTAAAAAATTCTTTGGTAGTGTGCCAGACATGAATCAGAACATCCACACACCAATATTGGCTATCACCATGTGCAATAAACATAGGTCCATATCATATTGGTTATCAATGATGAAACACCACAATTATTATCCATCCTTGCATACTTAAAGTCAGTACCTGAAATACTCTGAAAAATTGTCTGTGTGTCCAATATGAATCCGAACTTACAGACACAAAAGTGGATTATCAGTCCCTTCCAAACAACAAGAGTACTCAAGTGTAGAACAACAAGGGCCTCAAAACCACCGGCATAAGTACCCACATGTGGTTTGCCCCCCGCTGTATGCTCCACCACCTCCACCATCTGTTGCACCAATTGGTTTCCCCTCAGGCCACTTTGCTGATGCTCTCTCTGATGCCAGGGATTGCATTGTGACCCCCGACACCTGGAGTGCGTCGTTGTTGCAGCAGTCGGCCCTAGGGAGACCCTTGACCTGCATGGAGGGACGAAGCATGTCCATGAGGCCATACGTGACTTGTGTGTGGAGGCAGCAGTGGAGGTCAGCAGGCTCTGCTTACCAGACCTTTTCTGTATCTTGCCGCTGCAGGCAGGCCTCTCCCTTTCCAGGAAACTTTGCCGTTTGCCTCCTCAAGGTCACTGTGAATCTGGTGAGTTTGGTGAGTCTGTGTGAGACAAGAGTGAATCCTGCATCTCCAGCGGCAGTTCTTGGATAAGCGTAGAAATAGGGCCTGTAACACAACGCACATCGCCAGACTTCACCTTCATCAGTTCCAGCATCATTTGCTACATAGCGATACCTTGGCAAAGACAAGTTGGAGGGATGTGAAGCACTAACTTAGGCCACCCAGCATAAGGCGCACACTAGTAATACTAGTTTTACTTTCTTCGCTGCCTAGGCTGAGTGAAAAGTGTGTTTTGTAGATACATAAATAAGTAGGCTATTCCCGTCCCTTCTCCATGCATCCCCCTCTAACTGTACATTCCTTTGCCGCTTTGAGGGGCTTCTCTACCACCTCTGACACTAATAATTAAGCTATGAGATGAGGGAAAACGAGAACCTCTGCAAACTGTCCACACGCAGGGCGATGGAATCAACTGCCCCCATCACTTAAGTATATTAAAGCTAAAGGGTCCCAGGACACATGGTTCCTCATCTCTCCCATAAATAGGATGTTTGGGGAGAAGCTCAATGGACACTCTAAAATTCTTACTCCTTACAGACCCAGGAGCCGTAATTTTCTCAACAACTAAAACCAAGGTGGCTTTGGAACTAGCACTGACCAGGGAAACAAAACATCATGACAATAGAGGGGGTGCACCTAGTCACAGTGCTAGAACAGTTGGTCCTCTGAGTTTTGAATGGTAGATCTGAGTCCAATGCTATGCGTGCATTCACACACCAGACTGCCACTTCAGAAGCCATCTTAGACTACACATTAGTCTTCCTCCTGCTATTTTTCTGTGTTGCCTTCTTCAACATAGAAGAAAGGCTTGAAATTGCTCACTTTCCTCAAATACTTGAGCTGACTGCCAACCCTCCAGTAAACGAGATTTCTGTCTCTCTGTACCCAAGGAAACATGGGCTGATTACCTTGCAAGTCCTTTCAAAACTCCCGTGGGAAATCAGTTCAGAGACTCCCACCAGGTCCGTTACATGTCCCAAACGAAACAAGACCCAACAGCTCTGGATGTTAATGCTAATAAACTTTCATTTTTGACAACTGATCCTCATCCTCAACATCTAGCAATTGAAGCAACAAGAATAAAACCATGTCAAATTGGAAAAATATTTGCGGGAGGTAGACAGGATTGTGCCCCCAGCTCAATAGACATCCCCCAGCCGATATATAAACAAACATTGGTTATTGGGCATGGAAATATTGGCTATGGTTTTTAATGCTGAAATACAGTCCCAGAATTCTGGAGTGTTTCGATTGTCAATCCAATTTTTAAGGGGGTGACAGGTTTAAGCTGAGTAATTATGACTAATTGATAATGAAGCAAAGTATTTCGCATCCTATATTCTCGAGGATCTTTGCATGTGGATACGCGACCGTAGAAAAATTCCCCTAAATCAAACCAGTTTTACACAAGGAACTGGGAGTACAACTAACATAATGGGGTTAGCTATTATTTCCAATCTCATGTTAACCAAGCGGCATCCTTTGTGCCTGTGTTTTATTGATTTTAAGGCCGCGTTTGTCTGTATATCACGCAATTATCTTTGGCTCAAACTAATGATCTGGGGCATACATTATCATTTATTGTGAGCTACACAATTACTTTATATTGACACCTGGCTAGGGATTAAGATATCCAAAAAATCAAGAGAAGGGAGGAAGAAGCAGTGATTCATTCTGCTTCCATGTTTAATAGTTTATAATTAAAAGAGAATGAACCACGTATCTTAAAAAAGCCAGGGTCTATAAGTGTTGTACAAAGGCCCTCATTCACTCTAACCCGAGGGCAGCGGTATATCTTGGTTCTCCGCTTGAGAAGGTTAAGTGATTGGTTTTATCATTGGGTCCTTTTCCGCCTGAGTTTCCCATTCTCCAGGCAGTCAACCTTCCTCCACCTGGAGGCAGACCATCTGGTTCTTTGATGGTCGTGATTTCGATAGTGTTAGCAGAAAAAAGTAAACTCTTGTTTTATTCGTCAGGATGGGCTAAGATTAAAAACAGTGTGCGGTGCTCTGGTGGATGTGTGAATGGTCCGCCGCACCTATATAATGATGATTTCAGTGGTCGACATGTTTCAGTCCATGGGTGTCTCTAAAGATCTGTGGACTTTCATCAGGACCTTAGTCATAGCCATAAAGCGATAGATCGCTTTGACATGTAAGTTAATGTCACTTACCCATCTTCGTCATTATTTCATGTAATCAACGGGTTTATAGGTTATGGTTCTACCTATAACTTGGGAAAGAAAAAGGGAAAAGGAAAAACATGCATATTGTTGCTTTATATATATTTCATATAGTGTTACCCAATTAGGTGCTTGGATGTGTGATGCTACTTGCATATGTGACAAAATTTGTTTGCTGTACTCATGTAATTTCTCGTTACATATGACAGTGAAGCGTTAATAATCAGGGATCGATATCAAGAAGGCATGCAGTTATATTTGTTGGCATCAAAGGCTTACAAAAGGACGTAATAATACAATGATTTGTGCTCGGTTGGTAAGAAAAAAAGTATATGGCTGTTAAGTCATCATTAAGTTAGAGTAAATCATATCAATAACTTTACTCCAAATCTACACCACAAGAGCCTGCGTTGAGGATGTAATCAAACGTGTGCTCAAGAACATGTCCAATAAATGTGTCTAGAAAGATTATCACCATGTTGAAATGGTTTTTGAAAAATTCTCACCCTACTAAATATTTTAAGGGGAGAGAAGGAAAGAAAATCATGCTGTACAAAAAGTATTACTTTATCCTTAACGTTCGTATCATTTTATATTTGGGGCTTTGTAATTCAAAAGGAAAACATGCAAACGTTAATAAACTTAATAGTACCTTTATGGGAGTTTAATTAAACTCCATTGGGTGCTGCGGGAGATCTACAATAACAAATGGAAACAGGCATGACGGTGAAAATTTCTTTGCTCACATTACCTTGGGTTGTTGGTGTCATTTCTTTCTCAGTTACCTCCAGAATGCTACTTGCCTGTCCTTGTTGTAGCTTCTTACCGCAACCCGGAAGTTATCACCTGCGGTCCGGGAGGAAGTGCACCTTTATAGTGATGATTTTTACACTCAAAAATACCTCTGACACCATTAATTCAACTTTACTTAAGCCACAGTAGTTCCTTTTATTAACTCTGGGCACCAATTATTTTTCTTTCTTTTTTTGTATATTTAGAAAAAGGTTCATCTCACCAAATTACTTTGAACATACCCTTGGTGTTTTTTCAAAACTCAATATCAAAAGACAAATTACAATATTTACACCACATACATAAACTATATCACAAATATCACAGACACATATTTACACATAAATTTATGTATCGACATCAGGCACTGTTATAGTGCTGCATTCAGTTTGCATTGGACTGTACTTTTCTCATAGACTTTTTAGATGGTGTCCTACTCTTTTTCGATATTGGGATCATTTACTTTTTCCTCAATCTTGTCTACTCTCACGGTCCTGTAGAGGTCAGATACTATTTGCAAACTCTGATCTCGAGCTTGAATGCTCTTACTCAAGACGCCTACTATTTGGCGTATTATTGTCTCTGTTTGTTCTGAACCTCTTGGTGGTAAGAGCCAACGCGTTTTGACCTTCTTTATGCGGGGACCAACAAGCTGTATTTACATGAAGGTCTTCATCAGGGCAAGATTGTGTTCCGGTAGGACTTCTATAGCCTGTATAAATAGAGGATTACAGTCATATAATTCTGTGTTATCAACTTAAAAACGTGTTTTGATAAAGCAGTTTTTCATTCTTGACTCCTTACGTACCAACTGCTCGTATCATGCTGTGTTTGTGGTTATTCCCAACCTGTGTGAATAAAAATACTGTTGTAATATTGGGGCTCAGCTCTCTTCTTAATACAATTCATGTGATTCTAATAGGAGTAGCATGACCTACCAGTAGAAGCTGTCGCGGTAGACACTTCGTATATTTCTTATTTTTAGTCTTTGTACTGTTTTTCACTCCACGTCTTTACTGTGCTGGAAGTAAAAGTGTAAAAGAGTATATTTTAGAGTCTTGGCTTACGGGGACCCTAGTGTGGTGAGCTGCACATGTTGACGGCACAGCTATCTATTGTTAGCAGTTTTAAGTGCGTAGCATACTTCAAGGAACCTCTTTTAATCTGCTACGCATGTTGTTATCCGTGCTGTATGTTGTTTTCCTCGTATTGTATACTTCTTGGCCTGTGCGGTCAATCAGACGCTTTTATAATATCTTGACTGCGCAGGATCTTTAGATCTACTTTCAGTTATTAAAATTTTTGGGTGTAGTGGCTCGGTTGCTTGTTATCGTAAAGCTGCAATTTAAGCTTGGACGCCCTTACTTTTCTAGACACGTATCCCCGTTATACTTTTTATCGATGTTGTGGCATATGGGGTCTTTTTGTTTATGAAGGCAGAATGGCATTGGTCTCCACCGTCTCTTTGTCCTACCTTGTTCTTGAATTTCGTTGCGAGCAGCCGTCACCGTTCTCCTTCCATCTTCCGGCATGTCAGAATTCAAGGGAGTTTGTCCGCGTCAGATTTAAATCAATCTCGTTCTTCCGGTTTGCGAATCTGGGCGTGATGGCGTGTTCTGCGCTACCATGCGTAGGTGACGCATATTCCACATTGACTTTCTTTGCCTGACTTCCGGTGTGACTGTTGTCATGGTAGCCGACTTGCGGTTCACCACTTTTTCCACTACTTTTTCAAGTAGCGTGTCATGGTCCCTCATCCCCGATGTATACTGTGTCTTGTTTGGAGTTGGCTTCACTGGTGGTTAAATCGTTTTCCCGGTAGTCTTGATGCGACTTAGCTTTACATGATTTCTCCGACTTCCGGTAGATTGGTTGTAATGGTAACTGTGGTTTATTATGCCGGGTTTTCCCACTCATTTTTCTTATTGCGTATCATGGTCCCATATACGCAGTGTGTGGCTTAAATCGCTGGTAGTTAAATCATATTCACAGTGATCGTGATTCGAAGTCCTTTGTCTTCATGTCTCTGTTGCCCCATTTTCATGATTTTTAGTTTCTTATGGTCGGTCATTCCACAATTTCTCGTACTCTTAGACACATTGCACCTTGGTCCCTTTTTACCTGTTTGGTATCAGATGTTTTAGGATCAGAACCCTGCATGTATGTAGTTGGTTTAGTTTTTTTAGTAAGTATTCAGCTCTTGTGTACGGTGATACATTCATCCACAATGTGTTATCTCAGTCATTTCATTTAATCCATTTTCAATGGTTCCTAGGTACATGATTGTTTGAGCTTCAATTCTAGATAATTGACAATCGATATTGTTCCCAGTGACATGTCTTAACACTATCCATTTTATATCATTCGGACCGTGATTTTTATCGATACAATGAGACACCATTGGCGCGTTTGTGATTTTGCATCTTATTCGCGAGCGGTGCTGTGTAATCCGCTTTTTTACGGGCTGGGTTGTTTTCCCTATGTACGCTTTTGGACAGGGGCATACTACACAGTAGATTACGTTGTGTGTATTGCAATTCGTAAACTCTTCATGTTTTACGTACTTCTTTCCGTATGTAAATTGAGTGCCCTCAATCGTACTTTCGCATGAGATGCAGTTGCCACATCTTCTGTGTCCTTTAATCGGAGGAAGGGACAATAATGTGCGTATAGAGTGGACCTGCCTCTTTGCTGTAGTGTTTGCACGTACTAACTTGTCTTTTATGCTTTTGTTCTTCTTTAAAGCGAATATCGGTACATGTGCAAATGGTTCCAGACCTTTCACCGTATTCCAATTTTTGCGTACAATCTTTTTTACTTCATTAGTAAGGCCAGAAAAAGTTGTCACGCAGACTAATGGCATGCTTTCTGTCTTCGTTCTGGGTGTTAGGAGGGTTTCATGCGGGGTGTACCATGCTCTTTTCATAGCGCGTTTTAGCAGTTTTCGTGGATAGTTTCTCTCACTTAGTTTTTTCAGAAGGATTCCTGCGTTGTAAAAATAGTCCTCCTTTCTGGTGCAGTTGCGCCTTATCCTTAGAAACTGACTAAATGGTAAGTTTTCGCGCAAATTTCTTTGGCGAAAGCTTGTAAAATGTAGGAGTGTATTCCTATCTGTTTTCTTTGTGTAAAGAGTGGTGTAAAGTATCCCATCTTCATGTTTGACCAGGAGGTCCAGAAAGTTCATCTCAATTTTGCTAAAATTCAGGGTTAACTGAATATCCGGATTTCTATTATTTAGCCAAGTCACGAAGTTGTTCAGATGTTCTTCGGTTCCTCTCCATAACACGAACACGTCGTCTATGTCCCGTCGCCAAGTTTTTATATGCCCATCATAGGGATTGTTGCTATAGATCCATTTGTCCTCAAATAAAGCCATGAACATTATGGCCATTTCTGGGGCGAAGGGACACCCCATCGCGGTTCCTTTAACTTGTAAAAACAGATTGTCGTTGAAGGTGAAAAAGTTGTATTTAAGGCATATCTCAGCCAGTTGTGTTAGAAAGTATGTGGGCACATTGTGGGGCCTTTCACGTTTATCCAGGAAGATTTGAATTGCTTCCAGTCCCGCTTCTTGAGGAATATTGGAGAACAAACTGACTATATCTAGTGTTACTAGCAGTTCGGATTCCTCTTCGAATGGTAAGCCTTCTAGCATAGTTATTGCTTGCATGGTGTCTCTTATGAAGCTTGTCGTACCACTGACCGGAGGTTTGAGAAATGTATCAACATATTTTGCCGGTCTTTCTAAAATGGAATGATGATGCGGTATGGAAACTGAACAAAGACTATTCTAATGCCAATTTCGAGATGAAGACAGACTTCAAAATTCTCTAGGGGGCATGTAGGTGTAAATTTTCCTATGTGGATTCAAGTGCCCCCTATATTAAGTGCTGTTATAAAATTACTGTTAATAGGGCGGTGTTAGGGACAAAAGGCCAGTTCGATGTTGCACTTCATGTGGTCAATGCAATCCTCTATGAAGGGATAAGACAGGTTTACCACAGCAATGTGCAGTATTATGTAAATGCTATGGCATTATCTTGAGTGCCCATTATAATGAAGTTGTCATTGTTTCTGTGTT
The DNA here is from genome assembly GCA_963921515.1 of Calotriton arnoldi. Lineage (NCBI taxonomy): Eukaryota > Metazoa > Chordata > Amphibia > Caudata > Salamandridae > Calotriton > Calotriton arnoldi. Next base: position 785,338 of record CAWUFW010008513.1, read on the forward strand.
GTCTATTCGCCCATAATATCCGGTTTAGAAACATGTTTACTGGTGATATTTTGTTTCGTGTACACACGGGTCACTCTGCTGTTTTAGCATTAGTTGTTCAGTGTTTTAATGACAACCAAGGAATATTGTCATTTAATCCTTTGTCATATGTCCGTAAATGGTATACCCAAATTTGTTCCTTCTCGAAGAGAATTCTTTCTGCGTTTGGGTCTCCTTTGTTATCTAGAGTTTCAATGACGACCTATTCCATGTCCTTCATGGTGTGGTTCATGTTCAGAAAATGGGTGCTCATGCGTGTGGTTGATTTTTTACACTTTCTGTTACTGCGGTGCTCACAAATTCGTTGTTTCACTTTACAACACGTCATGCCTATATATTTCAATTGGCAAGGGCATGTGATCATGTATATCACATGCGTTGTATTGCAATTTGTGTGTCGTCTGAGTGACCAAACAATATCATCAGTAAACTGTAATGTGTTGGTTTTTCTGGTCAGGTGACACACGGAACAGTGGCCACAAGGGTGGTGTCCTTTTATAGCTTGAGAAATTCACTGTATCAGGTTAGACTCCCTCTGATTTAGTCTTGGTCTTGTGTGGACTAGGATGTCCTGAATGTTCTTTGGTCTCCTGTTGGCAAATCTGGGTTTGGGCCATTGTAGGTTTCCTGACGTGAGGATGTTCCAGTTTTTGTTAATTAACTTCTTTACCTGGTTTGAAGCTATGTTGTACGTAGTTACACAGTTGAGGATATCTTTATCCGGTGTTTTGGGCGTCACCTCAAGAAGGTTGTTAGACTTGGCATCTTTTGGCGTGTTTCCCCTGACTTTTTGCTTTCTGACCTCCCGGTTTTGACTCTGTTTTTGCTGGTGTAATGATTCTGCGCACTTTCCTCACTGCGGTCCAGTGGGAAAGTGCAAGTGCTCCTGTATAAAATGTGTTATGGATTGGTGTTTCCATGATTGACCTATTTGGTTTATGTGTCAGTCCCTTGTAAAGTGCACTGCGAGTGCCAGGGCATATAGACCAAATGCTGTTGGTGGGCTGCAGCACTGGATTGTGCCACCCACGCAAACAGCCCGTAAAGTGTAACTCGGGCCTGCCAACGCAGAGCCTGTGCGCAGCCTGGGGCTGCCATGTCGACTTGGCAAGTGCACACACTTGCAAGTCCCTAAACCTTCCCTTTGCTACATGTTAGCCACCCATAAGGTAGGCCCAAGGTACCCCTGTGGGCAGGGTGCGTTGTATGCGAAAGGTAGGACATGCCCGGGTGTGTGCGGCATGTCCTGATAGTGAATTACAGCCTAGTTCGTTTTTCACTATTGCAAGGCTACCTGTTCCCCCTAGGCCAGAACGGGCAGTTTTGATTATTACAGCTTATAATCCTAACTGACCCCGGGAACATGGTAGAAATTCGAGTTTAGTACGCCTGGACTCAGAATGATAAAATGCATCTTTTAGTGAAGTTGGTTTTAACATTCTGTGTTTGAAAATACCACTTTTAGAAAGTAGGTATTTTCTTGTCTAACCATCCAAGCCTGCCTCTGCGAGGTTGTGTATTCCTTGTCTGGAGTGTGAGTGACAGGGGCTGGGGGATGCCAGGAGACAGGGTGTGTCAGCACAGGGCTGAATAGCAAGATCTACATGTAGATGGGTGGGAGGGGTCGCACCTGGGCCCTGAATAGGACAGTGCCTTCCCTCCACAATGCTGGCTCCACCTCCTGTGGTGCGTCTGATGTCCCTGGCCTGCTCACTGAAAGAAGGGACGGAGACTTGTCAACAAAGTGCTCCAGAACTGGTTTGGACTAGGCAAAGGCCTCTCTGCCTTCAGAGAACAAAGGAATTTGGGATATAAATATTGGGGCCCTGACCCCATGAATTTAGATCTCGCTGGAATCAAGGAACCTGCCAAGATGAAGAGCTGGAAGAGCTGCCAGGAGGAGTACTGCCCCTTTGCTGTGTTTTTTGCTTTGTTGGGTTGGCCTGCAGCTGCTGCTTCTGCCTTGGGCAGTGAAAGGATTGGACTGAACTTTCTACAATCTTGTGCTGAGTATCTCCAAGGGCCTGGAACCGAGCTGGCCTCCTGTTAAGAAGTCTCAGGGACTACAAAGACTTCACAAGCCTCTGGGTACCGCTTCTGGAACGCTGTTTCAGTTGCCACAGAGGAAGGGAACTGCAACCGACTCCGTCAACCGAATCCATCCCTGACCGGTGACCTGTTTGCACCGCAGACCGCATCGCCCCGCTTCGCATCGCAACCCTGGTCTCACCGTGGGCGACGTCCGACGCCGCCAGCACCGAGCCGCTGCTTGCACCGTGACCTGTGGGCACCGCAGTTCGCATCGCATCGCTTCACTGGGCCAGCCGGACCAGACCGACGCTGTCGCTGCAACTGGCTCAAGAGTCATGACCGCATCGCATTTGGGGCACCGCTCGCACGTCTGCAACGCACCGCTCCGACTCGCACCGCTGTCCGACGCCAGCTCCCGCACTCCGGCTAGGTCGCCTGCATCGCAACCTGTCAGCACCGCATCGAGCATCGTCTCACCCTGCATCGCACGCCTTGGACTCACCGACTCCGTCTGCACGACGCTCATCGAGCCGCTGCCTGCACCGCATCGAGGGACACCGCACCTTGCATCGCTCCGTCTTGCACCGCAACCGCGACGAACGCCGACCGGCTCGTACACTCCGTACCAGCCACAACGAGAAAGGTACTGTAACCGAGTCTGTTCATGACTCTGCTGGCCCGTATCGACGCGGTCGGCTGGAACTGTTAGACTCTGGGGTTTTCAGCATCACGGTAGGCTCGGACGGAGCTACCGACTCGTACGAACTTTGCTTTTGTGCTATTCCTGCAAAGAAGAAGTTACTGTATCAAGCATTCATTCGTAAAGTATAGTATTGTGGATTTTTGTCGTAATTGGTCTTGTCTTGAGTATATAAAATATTGGTTATTTTTCTAAACTGGTGTGGTGTCCGTTTGTAGTGCTTACACTGTATTACTGTTGGTTATGTGCAAATGCTTTACACACTGCCTCTGAATTAAGCCTGACTGCTCGTGCCAAGCTACCACGAGGGTGAGCAGGGGTTACTTCACGAGTGTAACACCCCTACCCTGACTAGGAAGAAGGGTCCCTACTTGGACAAAGGTGCAAGCCCTTGCCAACTAGAGATCCCATTTCTAACAAAGGTTCTCGCGGTTTTGGTTTCTCGCTCTTTTCTGGCATTTGTTAATGATGGTCTTGGGATATTGTCTATCTTTGAGTATTTGATGAAAAATACTCATTCCAATCTCAAAAGCAACACATTTTACAGAAAAGCAATGCCCTGGCTCAGGCTTTCATGTTGAAAGGTCCGTCTCTTGGCCCCTTCATGAAGATCATTAATGGCAAACTATTTTCAACATTGACCTACGGTAGTGAGGCATTTCACGGCTGTGACGCTGCACAGATCGGCACCATAAACTCAAAGCTTTTACAGGCACATCTAAGTTTGCCAAAAAATGCTTGATCAGCACAAATTTGTTTGGAATTTGGATTTACCAAACAGTCTCCAGCCAGACAAGGAACCTATATTAAGACTTGCTATAGGCTAAAAGGTACAGACAGATATTCAGTGAACACAATATTATGGTCTACTTTAGCTAACTGTCCCTCAATCCCTGGAAGACTTTATCTGGACTCGGCTACAAACACATTTGGTCTGCATTTCTGTTGGGACCTGAGTATACCATACACTGCCCTAAAAAATTGATAAATAGCATGACAAGGAATCTGTCTGTAGTGGGGGCTAAGGCAACACTGTCCAAAAGATCTCATTCATGGATGATGTTAAGGAACTACTAGCTCTGAAAATGTCATCCCTTCCTTGATTCTGATTACTCACTGTTCCTAAAACAGATGTTTATGCTTTTTCGCTTTGGCCAATTACCAGCCTTATTGCACAGACTTCCTTGGTTGAGGATCTCCGAACAAATCTGCTGCAAAAAGGATATGGTTTACTTGGTTTGCATATGTTCTGCCCATATTCATGATAGATGGGGGCTCCTAAGGGCGGCTATTTTAGCTGGGGAAATTCATACATGCCGTCATGCTATCCTTGCTTGTTTTAACCCAACTGACTCTATATTAAATTTTCATTTTACTAAGTATTTATCAAGGATAAATCGGAAAATTAAGTGAAATTTTAACTGTATTGTATATGCACTGCTGCTTGCGGCCGCCGGTAGTTGGCGGCTGCAGAGAGTGAGTAGCGGGCAGCCCCACGTAGGCGGCCTGACTAGGTTCGGGTACAGCTTGTGGTGGCATCCTGCACCCCACTTGTCCACAACCCCAGCAACAATGCCAGAGTAGTTTGCAACCTGCAGTTGTTATTTCTTCTACCTCCTACCAGCCATTCAGGCTATCTGCAGGATTCAATAGGGCCCAATTTAGATTGCTCGATTTGGCTGACCTCATACGCTGTCTCTGGGGAGAGTTGCTGTTTGCTGTTGCTGGTCAGCGGGTCTGGGCAATCCCTGTTGGGTCGGTTAGTCTCCGCTCTGCCCACATCACATTGGGGATTATCCCCAGAGGGCGGCTGTGGAGGCTGTGGGAGGCTTGAGTTGGTGCTGGGCACTGAAGAGTCAAGGAGCCAAGGAGCACAGTCTGGAGGGGTTGGACACCCCCCCAAGGCCTGATGAAGTTTGATCAGGCCTGGCACCAGGAGGGGGGTAGAGGAAATTTCCCCCATAACTCAGCCCCTTGCCTGGCCTGGCCACCCACTTTTAGAGGGCCAAGTGTAAGCCTCAGGTCCAGGTCAGTGACTTTAGGGCGCTAAGACCTGGGACTTGGGTCCCACGGTTCAAGACAAGCACTGCTAGGCGGCATGAGGTCAGAGGCAGGAGGCAGGAGAATTTCCGAGACAGAGTTATGACTGCAAAGAAATTGCAGTCAGGAAAATTGATCTACATAAGAGCTTGCAAAAAAACCAAGGCTAATCCTTCAAGGAATAACTCAATACAGATAAATACCTTGAAAGGACTCAACGCCATTTCTACCTTCTTCCCAAAAAAAGAGACAAGCCTAAATAAAGCGGGTATGATGGAGTTTAAACCTGAAGCTCTTCCTGGAGAGGCCGAAGCAGAACTTGGAAAATCACTTCCTGCAAAACATAATAACCTGCCTCCTGAAATCAAAGAGACTCGGTCAGGGATGAATCATGTTCTGAATTTAGAGTGGAAGATTCTCTGCGGGAACATCTCACCATCCACGACCTTGGTAACAGAGTCACTCAGTCCGAAGGTGGAATTTGCTTTGACCCAAAAGTGGGAGACCCACTGATGGAAGATTTTACTCTCCCAGACATTAACGTCATTTTGAATCCGGCTCCAAAGGTCCCTTAGTCGCCTAAGCCTCAGTCGCTTACGTTTCATAATCCTGATATCTCGCCTTCCCCAAATTCACAGGAGTTTCCTCTGGGTCCTCCCATTAAGATACAGCTGTTTAATAGCACACCCAGCGGAACAAGTATATTAAACTCAACGGCATGTGTTACTCCCGACTTGTCTTCAAGTTTTCATCCATTAAACAATAATCTAGAGGGAAAAATGTTGATGTCTGAATCTTTACTTTGTCTGTGTTGACTGCTTTTGATGAAAAGCATTGATTGAATAAAAGATTTTGGATCCATTAAGAAACACAAGGCTCCCAAGTGATTATTTTTTTAATGGACTGATGATAATTAAGGAATGAACAGTATTATTCTTTGAATTTTGAAAGACAAATCAAGGATTGACTTTTACACGCTCCTTTTCTTCTAAAATTGGATTTTGCTGACATAATCTGTATACAAGGGTCTTGAATCACAAAGAACTGGTCCGTTGAAGATTATATTGTGCTGAGCCATCCTGCGCTCCTAGTGAACAGAGGACATGCAAAAGGAGGTATTGCTATATTGCTTAGAACACGTTTTAAATTGATATATAAAGTAATCCCCCATGCCTCTAACTTGATTCAGGCGATTAAGCTAGACCTTAAGGAAAAACAACATGACCTAGATTCCCTGTTGATTGTAAATGCATATATACCTCCTGATGCATCTAACTCTCATTTATTAAAATATCTATTTGTTTTTATCTCCACTATTATGGAAAGTGAAGATTGTAGGCATCTAATCCTGGTTGGTGATTTGAATGCCAGAGTTTCTTCCCACAGTATAAGGTTATTTGCTAATCCAAATCAAGCAAAATTCTGTATGGATTTAAACTGTCTACTACCCCTTCCCCAACAGTTCCAGGCGAAATTGACATCTCCATATTTAAAACGGGCAATATTCTCATCCAAGCCTCTGAACACCACCTTTCCATCTTTTGAGCACCATTTCAATACCTTGTCCTTCCTACTATCCAATCATTCTCCTAACCCCTCATCTTTCCAACCTCTCAACACCATTTTGCTCTCCCCCTCCCCCTCGACTCCCTCCCTCCCCGAGGCGTCCGAACTGCGAATGCTATCTCCCAAATCATGACCTCCAACCACCCACTCTCTCCCACTTCCCTCCCTCCTCCTGACATCTCAACAACACACTCTGTCCCCCAAACCCACACGCCCTCCAATGACCGACTCCCCCCCACCCCTCGCCACACTTCTAATGCCTGCCCCCCCCCCTGGAACCCGCTAATGCTCCCTTCCTGGCCCAAATATCTCCCCCTCCGAATGGCATTCAACCCTCGGAACCCGCTGTGGTCTATCCTCACTCCCCTCACGCCCTCCTACCGACTCAAGCCTCATCTCCTACCTCTAGGAATGTCCCGTCCTTGTCACCGGCCCTCCCTCCGTCCCACAGCCCGAGCACCCCTTAAATCCCCCCTCCCGGCCTCTCTCCCCCTCCCCACATCACTTCTCCTCCCCAGACCAACACTGAACATACCCTATCTCCCACCCCTCTCTCTACTGCATCACCCCTCACTCTCTTTATCCAGACACTGTCCAGCATAGAACGCAATCTCTCTACCCTGACGACAGAACTCACATTACTGAGAAAAGACTTTAACTCCCTGTTAGAAATGGGATCTCTAGTTGGCAAGGGCTTGCACCTTTGTCCAAGTAGGGACCCTTCTTCCTAGTCAGGGTAAGGGAGTTACACTCCTAAAATTACCCCTGCTCACCCCCTTGGTAGCTTGGCACGAGCAGTCAGGCTTATTCTAGAGGCAGTGTGTAAAGCATTTGCACATAACCAACAGTAATACAGTGTAAGCACTACAAACTGACACCACACCAGTTTAGAAAAATATCCAATATTTTATATACTTTAAACAAGACCAAATACGATAAAAATCCACTGTACAGTACTTCAGAAATAGTTACTTCTCGAAATGTCTTTAAAAACAGTTCCTTGATGTCGATAGCTCCGTCCAGGGCTATCACGGCGTCGTGAACAAACAAATCCAAACAGTTCTGGCTGACCGCGGCGTCGCGGGTCAACTACGGTGTCGGGAAGACCCGCAAACAGTACCTTTCAGAAATGCAGGGCTTCAATGACCTCGCGGTGAGCTTCCGAAAACACGGCGTCCGCAGGCGTCGGTTCCGGAGGTCGGTGCGGCGTCGTCGGGGCCCTCGAAGTCACACGCGTTGCAGATCGATCTCCTCTGTTGAAGTCAGGAGCGCTGGTGTCGGCCGGCGTCGGGTGCTGCGGTGCGAAGTGCAGCGGTGCGGCGTGCGGTGCTCTCAGGTCGCGGTGCGAGCAGCGGCTCGGTGGCGGCGTCGGATGGCATCGTCGGTGAGACCAGGGTCGCGGTGTGAGATGAAGGCGGTGCTCGTCACGGTGCTGGCAGGTCACGGTGCAGCAGCGGCGTCGTCGTAGCTGCTGCGCTGTCGTCAGCTGACGAACGGGAGTCGATGGCACCGGCGTCGGTGGGCCAAGGCTGCGGTGCGGGATGAGGGCGGTGCGTCGTGTAACTTACAAGCGGTGCCCCCGAACCACGGTGCAAGCAGCGGCATCGAGTCTGGCGTGGAGCGGCGTCGTCGGGAAGGCCACGGCGTCGTCGTGAAGCGAGGCGGTGCGGAACCCACAGGTCGCGGTGCGAGCAGCGGCTCAGTGGCGGCGTCAGCAGGCATCGTCGGTGAGACCAGGGTCGTGGTGCGGCGTTGCGGCGGTGCCCTCTGCGGTGCCGTCGGGACACGGAGTCGGCAGCGGCGTCGTCGAGTTGCTTTTCTTCTGTTGCAGAACAAAACACACAGTCCCCAGTGCTGAGGGCAGAAGAACTTGAAGTCTTTGCTGTTCCTGAGACTTCTTGAACAGGGGGCAAGCTCTACCTCAAGCCCTTGGAGACACTCACAAAGTAGATTGCAGAAAGTTCAGTTCCAGTCCTTTCACTGCCCAAGACAGAAGCAGCCACTGCAGGCCAACACAGCAAAGCACACAGCAAAGTGGTAGTTCCTCCTCACAGCTTCTCCAGCTCTTCTTCTTGGCAGTCTTCTTGATCCAAAAGAATTCTCTTGAAGTCTTTTCTATCCCTGAGACTTCCAACAGTAGGCAAGCTCTACTTCAAGCCCTTGGAGAAAACTCTAACAGCAGGATGATGAAAGCACAGTCCAGTCCTTTCCCTACCAAAGACAGAAGCAACCACTGCAGGCCAACCCCACAACACGCAGCATAGGGGCAGTACTCCTCCTCCAGCTTTCCCAGTCCTTCTTCATGGCAGGTTCCTTAGTTCAGAAGTAATCTAAAGTTCTGGGGTTTGGGTCCCCCTTTTAATCCTCAATTTCTCTTTGTTCTCTGAAGGCAGAGAGGCCTTTGCCTAGTCCAAACCAGTTTTGGTCAGTCCTGGAGCACTTTGTTGACAAGGCTCCTTCTTTCCTTTCACAGTGCAGGCCAGGGACATTAGGCGCACCACAGGAGGTGGAGCCAGCATTGTGGAGGGAAGGCACAGCCCTATTCAGGTCCCAGGTGCAACTCCTCCCACCCATCTACATGTAGATCTTGCTATTCAGCCCTGTGCTGACTCACCCTGTCTCCTGGCATCCCCCAGCCCCTGTCACTCACACTCCAGACAAGGAATACACCACCTAGCAGAGGCAGGCTTGGATGGTTAGACAAGAAAATACCCACTTTCTAAAAGTGGTATTTTGAAACACAGAATGTTAAAACCAACTTCACTAAAAGATGCATTTTATCATTCTGAGTCCAGGCATACTAAACTCGAATTTCTACCATGTTCCCTATGTCAGTTAGGATTATAAGCTGTAATAATCAAAACTGCCCATTCTGGCCTATGGGGAACAGGTAGCCTTGCAATAGTGAAAAACGAAATAGGCTGTAATTCACTATCAGGACATGCCACACACACCAGGGCATGTCCTACCTTTCACATACAATGCACCCTGCCCACAGGGGTACCTTGGGCCTACCTTAGGGGTGACTAACATGTAGAAAAGGGAAGGTTTAGGGACTTGCAAGTGTGTGCACTTGCCAAGTCAACATGGCAGCCCCAGGCTGCACACAGGCTCTGCAATGGCAGGCCAGAGTTACACTTTACGGGCTGTTTGCGTGGGTGGCACAATCCAGTGCTGCAGCCCACCAACAGCATCTGATCTATAGGCCCTGGCACTCTCAGTGCACTTTACAAGGGACTGACACATAGATCAAATAGGCCAAACATGGAAACACCAATCCATAACACACTTTACACAGAGAGCATATGCACTTTAGCACTGATTAGCAGTGGTAAAGTGCCCAGAGTCCTAAAACCAACACACACAGGGTCAAAAACAGGAGGCCAAAAAGCAAAAAGTCTGGGGGTAAACCAGCTGAAAAAGCCAAGTCTAACACTCCCTCAACTCCAGATCCCTCAATAACCATCCCAACCACCCCGCCCCACAAAGCATCTTTAATCCTAAACCGTGGAGCACTACGCCCCTCTACTGCCGTACCCATAGGCCCCTCCGCGCTTCGAGCAATCTCGCATCCTCCGACCTCCTCAACCTTTGCAACTCTTACACTCCTAACTCCTTGATGAACGACCCTCCCCCCATCACAGCATTCCTGTTATCGTGGGGACTTGTAGAATCCCCACCTCTCCCGTCTCACCCAGACCCCCACCCCAACTTACCACCATCTGTTCGTGCTCTTCCCCAAAAAACAACACTAAACCCCTCTCCTGCATGCTAGTGAACTGCCGTTCAGCTGTCCGACATGCGATCGAAATTTCGGAAACTATCCTTAGTGAAGCCATTGACATCGCCTTCCTCACAGAAACCTGGCTCAATGACCACTCAACCGCCAGCCTAGACTTACTCGCTCCCCCCTGTTACTCTATCATCAGAAAAGACAGAACTGAGAGAATAGGGGGTGGACTAGCTATAATCTTTAAAAACAAACTTCAACTTTCCCTTATCAAGAACTCTGACTGTGCTACCTTTGAATACCTTGAAGCCGAACTTAAGCTAAAAGGGTCTCCCTTAATTCGACTACATAATATCTACCACCCTCCTGGTGATCCTCTTCCCTTCACTGAGGAACTATCTGAACTTCTTACTCACTCCTCACTTTCCAACTCAAAAAATCTCTTCCTAGGTGATTTTAACCTCCACTGGAATGAGACCAATGACCCCACAATCGACCTCCTCACCAATCTTCTAGAGATCAGCGACCTCCAACAACTTTGCCACTCTCCAACCCACACCAAGGGGGCCACCCTTGATGTCATCATTGCTAACAATGACTTGGCCTCCCTTTCTAACATCATCCCCATCGACTGGTCCGACCACCACCTCATTCTGTTCTCAATCACCACCTCAGCTCCACCCCCCCTCACCAAAAACATCAAAACTAAGAAATGTACTAGAAATCTCAATCGTATCCCTCCTGGTGAACTGGAGTCTAAACTCCAAGCAAAACTTCTTCTCACCCCTCTCTCCCAAAATGCTAATGAACTCACCGAGTATTATAACAAATCTGTCATCGATGTCTTAGACCAAATTGCCCCGTCCAAACTAAAAACTCTAAGAAATATACCATCCAAATCTTGGTACAATTCCAATCTCAATAACGAAAGACGCGCACCTAGACTTGCGGAAAGAACATGGAGACAACTCCCAACTCCCGCCCATCTTGCCCTCCTCAGATCTGCTAGATCAACGTACAAGAAACACATTTTCACTGAAAAGGCTTCTTTCTTCCGCACTCAACTTGATCGGGCCAAAAATAGACCCAGAGAGCTGTTCAACATAGTTCGAACCCAAACATCCTCTGCCCCACCCATGCTGACGGACACTACCGACAGATGTGAAAAAATTGCAAACTTCTTCTCTGAAAAAATCGCCAAAATAGATCAATTCTTCCTAGTATTTCAGATCCCTCCCAAACCCCTCCTTAACGCTGACTCTACTACCAACTCACTCTCCTCATCTACACCCCCCTGATTCCTCCTCCCACCTTCATGCAACTTCACCTCCTGATTACAGCCTGCCTATTCCACAGCTTAAAAACATAACTTCCACCCCGTAACTGAGCTTGATGTCTCGAACATCATTTCCAATCTCAAACCGTCCTCACACACTAAAGACCCTCTTCCTTCTAACCTCTTCCTTGAACTTAAGCACATCATCGCCCCTTATTGGACTACTATCATCAACTCTTCCCTTACACAGGTTGTGTCCCTGCTTCCCTCCAACTCGGACAAATCACACCCATTCTCAAAAACCCCAACGCCGACCCCAATGACCCTAACAATCTCCGCCCAATCTCCAACCTCCCCCTGCTCTCTAAAGCCCTTGTGCCCTGCTCCAACTGGATAAACACATTGACACTTTTAACCTACTGGATCCCTTACAATCCAGCTTCCGAAAAGGCTGCAGTACAGAAACTGCCATGCTTAAAATTGTGGATGACATCCACCACTCCCTTGATAATGGTGAGACTTGCCTACTTATTCTCCTCGACCTCTCTGCCGCGTTTGATACTGTTAACCACCCTGCATTAGTCAACGCGCTCAAAGCTCGTTTTGGCCTCAATGGTCCTGTCCTCAAATGGTTCTCCTCCTACCTCCAACACAGAACACAACAAATCAAAATCCTTAACTGCCTCTCAAACCCTACACCGGTCTCCCTGGGTGTCCCTCAGGGATCTATTCTCTCCCCCGCTCTCTTTAACCTCTTTATGGAACCCCTTACCCTCATCCTAAAACAAGCTGGAATCAACTACCACCTCTATGCTGATGACACCCAACTCTACTATAAGATTAAATCCCACTCTGATATTCTGCACCTTAACAACACCCTGACCAAAATCCAATCCTGGTTCCACTCCAATCATCTCACACTCAACCCTAAAAAAACGGAAATCATTCTCTTCTCTCCAAAAATCAATCCTCTGCCTATCCAAACATGGATCTCCAACCTTAATGCCCTCAACTGTCCGCTCTCCTTATCAAACTCAGTAAAATCCCTCGGTCTCTCCATTGACAATAGCCTAACCCTTCAGACCCACATAAAAAACTCGGCTAAAGGAGCGCTCTTCACGCTCCGTCACCTCAAGAAAATTAAACCCTTCATTCCAGCTGACGACTTTAAATCGGTTGTCCAATCTCTAGTCCTCTCGAGAATTGACTATGGTAACGCTATCCTCTCCGGAACCCCAAAAGCTTACCTAGCCCCAATCAAATCTGTGCTCTACCTAGCAGCCAGACTAATCACTGACTGCAAACGTTTCGATCACATCTTCCCAGCCCTTAAGGCCCTAAAATTGCTGCCCATAGAAGGCCGATCCACCTACAAGATTGCATGCATAACGCACAAAGCCCTTCATCAAAAGACCCCACTGTATCTCACTTGTAAACTCAACAAAGTGGGCTGCTCCCGATCATTGAGAAGCACCAACTCTCTCCTCCTTATCCCACCTCTGACTAAAAAGAAATCTACACAATCCTGCTCCTTCTCCGGAAATGCCCCTACCATCTGGAACGCCCTCCCTAAAGACCTGCGCTGCAACCCCTCCTACATCAGCTTTAAAAAAGACCTCAAACTGCATCTGCTCAACAAATACTGGGGTCCTTAATCCGTTCCTCTCCCCAATTTTTCCTTCTCACTCCATTTCCCCTCCCTTCCCCTCCCCACCACTGCCTTTTCTTACCCTCCCACTTCCATATTCCCTCCCCTCAGTTACTACCTCCCCTCCCTTTGTCTATTTTCTCTCCCCTAGTCACGCCTCCTCACTCACCACCCCCTTCCACCTAGCCTCCCTCCATCTACATGTTACTGTATATAACCTGACTACTTGTATTCATTGTATTTTTTGTTATTATTTCTCCTCAGTCCTGACTCATGTTAACTGTATTATACTAATTGTACTTTGTAACCCAACCTGCGTGAAATCCACGTTATGAACAACTGTGTTATACCTGTACTACACTCGCTCTTGTAAAGCGCTCTGATACCCCTGGTCCAGCCAGCGCTATATAAAACCTTTAAAGTAAATAAATAAATAATGCCTCAAAAAATGAAGCTTTAAACATTCCCCCTGCTCAGTTCCCAAATATTAGTCGGACTGATAAAAGAGGAGCACTATTACTTGAAGGCTTGAGAAGTTTAGACCTTTTAACTGCCAATGGGAGGTTAGGAAATGATATACCAGCAAATTATACACATAAGGCGCCTACTGGGAGAACTATTATTGATTACTTAATTGTTTCAGCAGATTTTTTTTGTAAGCTCTCAAGTATGGAAGTCTTGGAAAATGCACTTCGCGATCACATGGTGATCTGCTCTAAATTTGAGATGACTTGTGCTAAGGTAGGTTCTTAGAATTTTAAGGATAGCTCAGTAGGTTTTAATATAACAAATGGCAGAATCCATTGGAATACCCTAGCTGCCTCTAAACTTAAAGAGAACTTAACAGTTTTGATAGGAGATCAGCACAGTTCCTGAACTTTTCCCTTGAACAAAGTAAATTAATAAATCTTTTAAAGAGGAAAAGACAGAGGAAAAAATGTTCCCTAAAGCAAATAAAGGAAGATTATGAATGGGTACAGTTAAAAGAGGCAGTTTAAAAAAATAACTCTAAGAGGTATTGGGAAATAATCGCTGTTTGTTGCGGTACAAGAGTAAAATCCCTCCTCATTCCTATAAAAGAAGAAGTATGGAAATTACATCTGGTAGAACTTTATTCTGCAAATCCTAATTCTTCTTGTTCTGCCTCCACTTTACCCTGTCCTTTTAAAACCCTTGAATCCAGCTATGCGCCCTCAAACGGTGAAGTGGTAGGACTTATCAAAAAAATTAGAGCTTCAGGAACAATGGGTCCTGATGAAATCCCTATGACAGTAATTAAAAAGGAACCTCTGCTGTGGGCTACATACCTTACTCTGCTGTTTCATTATTGCTATTTGCAGGGGAAGACGCCTCCATCTTGGCCCGGTAATATCCTAATCCCTCTATATAAAAAGGGCCATAGTCACCATCCGGGTAACTACCTGCAGACAGCTTTACTAGACGCAGTGGGGAAAATATTTGCTCGCAGTATTCTTGACCATCTTACTGAATGGGTGGTGGAGGAGAGGGTTCGTCCTATAGAACAAGCAGGTTTTAGAAAACATCACTCCACCCTGGATAACATCTCTATGCTGAAATTAATTGAGGAGAAGTACACAATTTTTCGTAGGTCAAATGTATATGTGGCCTTTATAGACTTCTCAACAGCCTTTGATAAGGTAGACCAGCCCTTACTGTGGAAAAATTACATGATATGGGAGTGCCTACCCCCCTGTTACCATTAATTATTGCCCTGCACTCACGAACATGGTGCCAGGTGCTATTAGGAGGAAATCAAGGCTTATCAACAGTAATACCCACAGAAAATGGCCTGAAGCAAGGCTGCCTATTAGCCCCGCTACTCTTCTTTGTAAGTAGCAGACTTACCTGAATGCTTTTCTCCTCTAGAAGAAGATGCACCGAAGATAGGCTGCCATCCTTTTGCATGTGTTATGTATGCAGATGATATAGCAATTATGGATCTAACCCCAATGGGCTGAATAAAAAGTTGACATCATTACAGAAATATACGATGGTACAGTTTTTGAAGATCAATGTTTCTAAAACTAAAGTTCTGATTATGAAATGCAGCAGAAGCAGAAAATGATGTAATTTAATTGGAAAATTGGTCCTGAAAAGCTGGAGATGGTAGATTGTTTCCTTTATTTAGGGAAAGTGATAACGGGCAACACAAACAATAAGCCACATATCAAACATAGTTCATGTAAAGCGGTAACACATGCAAATGGCTTGCGTATTTTTTATAGCCCAATGGGTCGAAGACACTTTTTATACCTGCTTACTGTTTTTAAAGCAAAAATTCCTCCTACTTTGCTATATGCTATTGAATCTAGCCCAGGAAAGGACTGGAGTTTCCTAGATAAGATTGAAGGTCAGATTTTACGCAAAATATGTACTTTTAACACACTGGTACCAATATCTGCTATTAGATTGGAATTTGGCTTGATAAGTTCTTTTACTCAAGGCTTAGCCACGATATAACGTTGGGGATATCAGTTAAAGAATAGTGAGTCATACTCAAGAAATTTTTGGAGGAACCATAGACAAATATTCCTTCTCCCACTGAATGTTTTCTGTGCACAAGAGGAGTCAGTGATTTCCCTCCCGCTTCTAGAACTTAAATCTTTTTTAAAAATCACAAGTCGTATGGTTAGCCACCATAGAGATGTCAAATTTTGTAGATCAAAAGAAAGGCTAAGGATAATAGCCATGTCAAATACACCAAGTGTTCCCCAGAAATACTTATCTTGGAACTTAGAACATGCTATTCGACGTTGGCTTACTTTATGCCACATGAATCTCTTGCCTTTAAATTACCTAACAGCAAATTGGTCCCACTCTAAGAAAAATGGAAAAAATTGCAGCCTATGTAATCTGGGCCCTCAGAATCTTGACCATATTTTGTTTGTTTGCCCAGCATCGGTTTTGTTTCATCATCGTTGGCTTCGACTAATGTTTATACAAAACTGAATCAAAAATGCAACATCAGTCTGTGAATTTCTTTTTATCCTAAGAATGAAACAGTGTGTATAAAATTATTCAATTTTTTAAGGAGTTTATGAATATATTTTAGCTCTCATATCTTATTTAAACAGGTTTTCTTCTTAGATACATGGCCCTCTTTACAAATATGTTTGTAAATTCTGGGCCTTTGTATTTTTAAGGTTAATGGAATTTTAGCAATATTTTGGGATTGTATCTTTGCACATGTTATGGCTGCTATTCAACTGCTCTTTCCACAAAATTGGGATATACTGTGCTTCTAACCCTTTGCTGCTAAGGGACAAAGGAATTGTTAGTTATAAATGTACTAGTTCTTCCTTAGTATTTTCTTTGGTTATAACGTTTGCTGCTATACGATGCACTTTATTTAAAATTGATCCTTTCAAGAAGCTGCTATTGCATAATATTGCTTAATATTCTAAAACGTGCACATGTGACTGCTGCTATTTAAATGGGTGTTTGCACAAAAATTAGGATATATTTTGCTTTTATGTTTGGTTGCTAAAGGAAAATGTATTGTTTGTTACAAATATGTTAGCTTTTTTTAAGAATACTTTTCTATTATGAAGCTGCTATCGTACAGTATGAATTCGAACTTGAGCTATTTGTTGTGGTAAAGGACTTAATAATGGTATTGTAATTTGCTTGTCTGTCTTAACCACTTAACCGCGGCGGCCATTGAGTGGGCGGGGCCGCGTCGGCCAACGGACGTGCGCAGCACTACGGAGGTAGTGCTCGCGACGGCCGTTGGCCGACGGGCGCACGGAAGGGGTTAATGATGACTACCTTTATTTATATCTCACTCCTCTGGGGCAATTGATTACATTCATCTGCTTGTGTACATTTTTATCTTACCATGTGAGGTATAACTTAGAACTGGTTATGAAGGGTTTCACTCTACGATGGACTAAGAAATGAACTGAGCTTATATTTTATTATACTTATTATGTAATAATTGTGTGCATATTTTATGTGGACCTCGTTGGAGATTCAAATTCTTAATAAATATTGAATTGAATGTATTCACCATTGCCTCAACAAATGTATCTTAGGCACCTGGAGCAATGTCCTGACCCTGCCTCTAAGAACATTGAACAGGTCTCTGGCGTGTTTAATGTTCTTAGAGGCAGTATTTTGTAAAAATCTTTGCTATGAAGCGCATAGTCAAGTATAATTTGCATTCACAGCCATATCCTAAAGGTGTGAACCAGTTAGAGGAGCCATCATCTGCAAAGTGCACTGTTAAGAACTATCTTAATCTCAAACTTATTAACATCTTTAGTAAAACACACCCAGTATACATTTCTTAGGCTCAGACTGATGCGGACAGCTTGCCTTGATATTAGACATGACGTGGACTGCAATCATACAAACTGGTGTCAGACAAATGGTATCTCTGAGCAGTTGGAAGGAAAATCAACCCCTTAATGAAAAATGCTAGTTGCTAAAACCTACCTTTCTGGCTACCAAGGTTCGCACTCTTAATTTAATGGTTGATGTATGTCTAAACAATCCATGCCCCTACTGATGACAAGAACTGTTAAATAATTTGACTGTGCAATACGGTTATTCAAGGCCCAACGGAGTCTATCCCGTGGATAAGAAATTAAAATAAACTATATCATTTAATGTGTCTTAATTATTTAGATACTATAAAACTCCAGTGGTGGCTCCTCCGCTAAGGCGGAGGAGCGTCGACCCACTGTGTGGCAGCAGTGAAGAAAAGGAAAAATAAAATGATAATAACGATGGGCCCGATTCACAGAACTAACTTAAGACAAAATCCTAAACTTACTACCAGTTTGGTATTCACAGAAGGCACTTACTCATTTTGGTATTCACAGAAGGCACTTACTCATCAATGAGTAAGTGCCTTCTGTGAATACCAAAATGAGTAAGTTACTCAAAATTAGTAAGTTACTCAAAATTAGTAAGTTACTCATTTTGGTATTCACAGAAGGCACTTACTCATCAATGAGTAAGTGCCTTCTGTGAATACCAAAATGAGTAAGTGCCTTCTGTGAATACCAAAATGAGTAAGTGCCTTCTGTGAATACCAAAATGGTAGTAAGTTTAGGATGTTGTCTTAAGTTAGTTCTGTGAATCGGTCCCGATGTTATTATCATTTTATTTGTTCCTTCCTGCTGCGGCAGCATGGGGGTGGGGCAGGGCTGCTTTTCTCTGCTCACAGAGCAGGGCAGGGGAGGAGTGGTGGGCACACTAATGTGCGCATTACGCTTAGGCCGGCCGTGTCAGGCCGACCAAACAGTCATGCTCACTGCATTACAGCCTGGGTGGAGAACATGCCCAGGCCCCCAATCCCTTTCTGAGCACTGAATTACAGCTCTCAGATCAATCACAACTCTGCATTGCAGCATTGTGATTGGCGCAGGGAAGCCTGGCTGCTTCCTGGTCGGTAGACTGAGGAGAGACGACACGGGAGACGAGCGGTGAGGAAGTAAGTCTATTGTTATTTTTTTACATCTCTTTACCCCCTTGTCTCCCCCGCCACCCCAGATCCATGCCGGCCGACACTGTAAAACTCAGGTATTTTAGAAAGGAACTTCACGCTGGGGACATGGGGTCAGATTTGCAAAGGTTTCTTGGTGTTATGCGCTACCTTAGAGAGTGTGTTCTCATTTACAAGCAGCACTGCTGGTGGATATTTTAGTGGTACACCGTGTTCGCTTGAATGCATCTCTGGGAGTGTGACAGGAGCCTAATCCTGTTGCATATTTCTTATTCACAAGAGATTAGCAAAACTGTGTGCCTGGTGCACAGACCATTCTGGTATTTACAGTTCTGCATGGTGTAGGGCTACCTCAGAGCATTGTGCAATAGAGACTGCATGCTGAAATGCAGTTCTCTGCACATATAGGCAGTAAATTGTTGAATACCGTAAGTTTTCAGACCTGGCCTCCTTGGCAGGGTGTTTCTCCTAACCTTTTGCCTTAAGCCGTCCTGTTTTACTAACTTTGTTTTTGCTGGCCTCACGACTCTGCACACTTTACCAATTTTAACCAGTGCTAAAGTGCTTGTACTCTCTCCTTAAACCACGGTAAAATGGCCTTATACCCAATTTGCATATTTAATTTTCTTGTAAGACCCTAGTAGAGTGGCACTACCTCTGTCCAGGGTCTGTATATTAAATGGTACTAGTGGGCCTACAGCACTGATTGCTCCACCCTCTTAAGTAGTCCTTTAAACATACTTCAGGTCCGCCTTTGCAGACTGTGTGTGCAAGTTTAAAGCTGCCAAATCGACCTGACAAAATAAACCTTATGCCAGGCCCAAACCTTCTTTTTTAATACATATAAGTCACCCCTAGGGTAGGCTCTGAGATAGGCCAGAGGGCAGGGTGCAGTGTATTTAAAATGTTGGGCATGTACATTTAGGTTTTCCATGCGCTGGTATTTAATAAATCTTAAATTTGTTTTTCACTACTGCATAGCCTACCTCTTCCTTAGGATAACATTGGAGTTAACTTATTACATGTAATAAGCTGTAACTTCCAAATAGGAAGATATAATCAATTCATATTTGGTGTTTTTAAAACTGTGATGAAAAATCCTCTCTTATGGTAAAGTCGCATTTTAAATTACATTTTTGAAAATCTGACTTTTAGAAAGTTGGTATTTTCTTATCTTAGCCATTTAGTGCCTGCAGCCTGTCCCTGGGTCACATGAATGGGTGTAGTTGACAGTTGGGCTTTGTGTATTCCTTCTAGATAGCCACACACAATAAGGAGCTTAGGTCTGCCTGGATGGGCCATCCCTGGCAGGATGGGAGGGCGGAGCTGGACACAGCCCTACATGCACTTGAATAGGCTGTGTCCTGCCTCCACACAAAGAGCTGCATACCCCTTGTAGTTAGTCTGGAGTCAAGGCTTGGGAGGCAGGACACTGGTGTACTTCAAAGAGAAATCTCTGGAAGCTTCTCTCACTTCAACTGAGGCATCTGGTATAAATATTCAACCTCAGACATCAACTCTCCAGTAAACATTTGGACCTGTGGATACTCTGCCAGGACGAAGGACTTCTGTGCTGCTAAAAGGACTGCCACTATGCTGGACTGCTGCCCTGCTATACTACTGCCTTGCTGCTCTTTGGCCTTGCTGGATTGCTGCCTTGATGCCGTGCAACTACCTCCTGCCTAAGTCAGAGGGATTTGAACCTGCACCTGAATCCAGGACTCCCAGAGTGACCCCTTGGGCTAATCTGCTGGTTTCCTGTTGAGAACCACAGGGACATAACAGGCGCACAACAGCCTGAACCAGGACCTAAATCCAGCTGGAGCAAGCCCCTGACCCCCAGGTGGTGCCCGTCAGGTTCTGGACCATTAGTGTGGACTCAGAGAGGCTGAATTGAAGTTTTTGCTCCTTTAATGATAGCAAACACGCATGCTGGTGCTGAAACCATGTCACTCGCACAGCCTACGAAAACAAAGTTCTGTCAGCCCGACCCTTCACTCTACAGCATCAACCACTCGCAGAGAGAGCCTTCACGAAGCACCGGCCCAACCATTTGTGATGACAACAGGATCTTCGTCTTACATCAACACCAGTCCATGGCACCAGGTCTGCTCCTCGCAGCCACCTCCACCCAGAATGGGACTCTTTGCACTGGACTGAGAAGGTAACTTTTCAACTAAACTAACCTGGTCCCTGTATTTGTCCTGCGCTCCATCGCAGTTGGCCTGAAGTCGTGACTTTCTCCCGGTCTTGCACGACCAGATAGCAGTGTGTGACGCTTTGGGCTTTTTCACTTAAATCTTAAAAAATGCATATCACCGGTTCTACTGAATGGATTGTTTTCATTTTGATCTTGATTTAATTTTTTAATTCTGCTACTTTTTCTAAACTGGTGTGTGATTTTCCTTGTGTTGTCTTTTTAACCGTATTACTTTTTGAAGTGCTACATAAATACCTTACACATTACCTCTAAGTTGAGTCTGGCTACTCTGTATCAAGCTACCAGAGGGTTGGGCACAGGTTAATTTGGGGTTTGCTTGTGCCTCACCCTGACAAGGATTGTAGATGCTGCTTGAGTAGGGTTTCAGCCCCCTCATCCAGTAACCCATTTTATCACAATATATACATAATTATTGTTAGACATTAAATACATGCATTTACATTGTCTTGTCTATCTTTGAACACAAGTATTATCCCCAGTTTACTTTGTATAATTACCAGCATGCCTTTGTACCCCTCAAACTTACATCACATCCTATTACTATGTACTGTACTTTGCTGCCCTCTAGGCCTACATCCAAGCTTTAAACATTATCTAAATAAATATAAATAAATAATACAAAGACCTCTAATAGTAATTGTGCTGCTATGGGCCAAGTCACTGAAGGACTGGGACCTTGTTAACATTAGCAGAATGAGTTATTTTAGCATGTGTATCTACCGAACTCACTGAGGGTGATCTACTGTATTTGGGATTCCTCCCAAGATTCAACGGTTGCTGTACACAGAAGTATTTTTCACCTCCATGGTGGCCAGTTCACTGTACCAGGTTGGCATGGAAAATGCATGTGCATTCCTTTATTTTCTGAAAGAGAGGCTCCCAAAGAGGAGGCTTTATTTGAAAACTTTAAAAAAAAGTTCACTTATGTGCTGGGAGTTGTGTAGCAGAGCTTAAGAGACATATTTGCACTTTTCCTCTTTGAGACCCTCATGCTGCACATGACAGACCCTGACAAGAGAAAAGCTAGTGACCATGCTGTGAGACACCATGAACATCAGTGCATGACCTCGTTTTCTAGATCGTGGAGTTGCCATCCTCAAACCTCAAAAAGGGGTGTAGGATGAAATAGGTACGCAGCTGGGACAGCTGTCAGTTTTTGGTGGTTATCCAATTATGACCTACCAATAAATAAATCCAAGTGACCTTTCCCAAAATGAATAATGAAAGGCAATTCATATCAGAGAAGCATGCTAATGTCAGCTGCTCTGTCAGTAAAAGATAGCTGAGGAGTTATGCCCATATGCTAGACATCCGGCAGGTCAAACTCACATCTTGTCAATAAGCTGCAAGGAACGCACACCTGCCCTGGTGATGCTTAGGGGGTCACTCTTTGAGATATTATCATTAATCACTATGATTAAATATGACATATACATATTGAAAAAAAAAGACAAAAATAGAGCTACTCAGAAGTTTAATTGTGAAATAGGATTTAGCTTAAACTGATGTCTAATAAGATTTTCCTGAAGGTACGATGTAAGAAATTGGATTATTGGTTGTGCAGGATGTGAAGCCAGCGCCGGGACACCTCCGTTGGAGGTAGCCGTGCGCTCTACAAGCTACAATAATAATAGTAAGTGATAGGTCCAGAATTTCTGCTTCCTAGGAACAAAGCACCCCAATAAAGCACTTGGCTCTCTCAGGGTAGCCAAGTACAGCAGTCCAGGCCTACTCAGGGGAGGTGATGTGGGCTAGTAACCACCATTCACCGGCATGCAATAATAACACTCAATAAATAATTGTCCAGTCTCTTTTTTTTTCTAAAAAAGGAAAAGTACATTAATTACAAACACAACACTAAATACTATGGGGCCGATTCCGATTTCGGCCGGAAGGGCACCGAACGATGGTCGGAGCCCTTCCGACCGAATCGGAACGTGCCGCTCGGATTCCTTTCCGACCGAGCCATTCCGATGGGCTCGGTCGGAAAAGAATCCGACTCGGATTTCCGGATGGCTCACGACAGGTTCGGAGAGCCCGTCAGCCATCCGGAAATCCCTCTGTACTCCCCCGGCTGCCTCTTTGCGACCGAGGGAGTACGATGGCAGTTTTTCACTGCCTTTTCGTGCCGGTCTTTCCGGCACGAAAAGGCAGTCGGTCACTGTCTTTGGGGGCCCCCAGTGGGACCCCCATGGGTGCAAGGTCGCCGAATGGCAGCCTGGAGGCACCTATGGTGCCCCTCTGTTGAACCCTGCACCCGGTGGCAGGCACCTTGGGGTGGCAGGCACCTTGGGGTGCCGGCCACAGGGTGCAGGGTTGAACTGCACCCCTGCTTTCCCCAATGCCAGCATGCATTACCTCCGGAATGCATGCTCCCATTGTGGGAGATACGAGTGCGACCGAACAGGGTTCGGTCGCATCATACTGCCTGGGCCGTAACCGACGACAGCAGGTCGGTCGGTTACGGCTCCGGACCGATGTCGGACGGACCTGAGTCCGTCCGACATCGGAATCGGCCCCTATGTGTTAATTAAGAACTATAAACATAGGACAGATAAAAATACCTTGGTGACACTCTGAATCGCTTTGACCCATGAAGGGTCATGACCGCCAAAATCACAGTAGTTACACCAGATAGAACAATCACGGTGTAGACAGAATATCGATGTTGGAATATCGATGTGCCAGAATATCGAGCTTTTAATATCGAGGTGGCACAAGATCGACATGCAAGAATATGGTTGACCAGAATATCGACATGAAGGTAAGAAATAAAGTTTTTTTTAATATCGAAGTAAGTAATATAGTTAGTAAAAATATCGTTGTTAATAATATCGACATTTATTTTAGTGTTTTGTATTTTACTATGTGTGTTTAAAGTATGTGATGTAATAATTTTGTATAAGTACAGCTTATTTTTTTAATGTATGTGTGAAATTTTTACAAGTAATTAATTTTATGTTAATTATTTTTTGTGTATTTTAGTTCCGTAGCGGGTTGTGGGTTTATAGGGGAATAGGGTGGGAAGTAATTTAATTACAATACATTTATTAATCATTTTTATTAATTAATATTTATGTATTTAATACTTTATATTGTTAATTGTGATAATGTAATTGTTATTAATTAGTTATTAATTGGTTATTAATTATTAATAATTAATTGGTTAATATGTAAATCGTGTCATTTTTTTAGGGGCGGGTTGTGGGTTTATAATGAATAGGGTGGGAAGTAAATTAATTATAATTAATTAATTAATATTTTGAATTAATTCATATTTATGTATTTAATATTTTATAATGTTAAATGTGTTTATTAATTAGTTATAAATTGGTCATTAATAATTATTAATTACTTATCAATTATGTTAATTGTGTCTTTTTTTAAGAGCATGTTGTGGGATGATAGAGGAGTAGGGTGGGAAGTAATTACATTTTAATATTTTTTTAAATATTTTTTATATATTATTTATTTAATTTGATTTAATAGTGTTAATTCTGTGAATTAATTTATTACTGATTGTTTTTAATTTGCTTGTTAATTGTTATTAGTTAATTGTTAATTTATTATGTTAATTGTGTTATGTTTTACAACATTGGTGGGGTTTTTTATAGGGAATATGGTGGGAGGTAAATTATTTTTAATTAGTTAATTATTTGTTAATTAATGTTCATTATTTTGCTGGAGTGGGAATAGTAAATTAATCCCCTCTGCTATCCAACACTTTCCCTACTGTTGCACTTGCTGGAGTGGGAATAGTAATTTTATCCCCTCCGCTATCCAACACTTTCCCTACTGTTGCACTCCCTGGAGTGGGAATAGTAAATTATTCCCCTCCGCTATCCAACACTTTCCCTACTGTTGCACTTGCTGGAGTGGGAATAGTAAATTATTCCCCTCCGCTATCCAACACTTTCATACTGTTGCACTTGCTGGAGTGGGAATAGTAATTTTATCCCCTCCGCTATCCAACACTTTCCCTACTGTTGCACTCCCTGGAGTGGGAATAGTAAATTATTCCCCTCCGCTATCCAACACTTTCCCTACTGTTGCACTTGTTGGAGTGGGAATAGTAATTTTATCCCCTACGCTATCCAACACTTTCCCTACTGTTGCACTCTCTGGAGTGGGAATAGTAAATTATTCCCCTACTCTATCCAACCCTTTCCCTACTGTTGCACTTGCTGGAGTGAGAATAGTAATTTTATCCCCTACGCTATCCAACACTTTCCCTACTGTTGCACTCTCTGGAGTGGGAATAGTAAATTATTCCCCTATGCTATCCAACACTTTCCCTACTGTTGCACTTGCTGGAGTGGGAATAGTAATTTTTACCCCTCCGCTATCCAACACTTTCCCTACTGTTGCACTCGCTGCAGTGGGAATAGTAATTTTATTCCCTCCGCTATCCAACACTTTCCCTACTCTTGCATTTACTGGAGTGGGAATAGTAATTTTATCTCCTACGCTATCCAACATTTTCCCTACTGTTTCAGTTAATGTAGTGTAAAATGTTGTTTTAAAATTAAAAAATTATTTTAATTTATATATATATATTTTATTTTTATGTTTATGTTACAGGTGTATGTATATATATATATATATATGTATTTATAATTTGTATTATGTTTCTAACATTTTATCATTTATTATAATAATTATTTATTAATGTTATTAAGTTAATATATATAATAATTTTTATATATGTATGTTTAATTTATTTTTACCTTGCAATTATTATTTATAATTTTTATTTTTTTTAAATAATTCTAACTATGGGGTCTATTACGATGGCGGGCGGACTTATTATGACATATATTACATTGTGGCGGGCGGTGCTGTAAGCAGCACCCGCCGCAATGCAATAATGCATGTTGTACATTGGCATGCACAACGTGACAGGCACCTCGCGGTGCCTGCCACCTTGTGTATGCCAATGAAGGGGGGTACCATAGGTACCCCCCAAGTGCAGCCCCTCACCCCCCCGGGGGCCTGTAAAGGCCTTTAAAATTGCACATCCTAATATGGATGGCGGTGCCTGCAAGGCACCGCCACCATATTGAGGGCCTTTTCCGCCCACCCAGGAATCAGACCGGCGGCAAAGCGGCGGACGGTCTTACCATCCGCTGCGGTGCCCCCGCCATACTAATATGGCAGGGGGTGAAACGGGAGCATCTGGCGGGTGGATCACCACCGTCGGCCCAGCGGTGGCCACCACCGGCCCGGCGGTGGCGATCCGCCCGATATCATAATGGGCCCCTATGTTGTTATTAATTATATGTATTATTTAACGTATTTAAAATTATTTATTAGATATTTTAAAAAACGATATTTCGAACAACGATATTTTTAACAACGATATTTTTGTTTCGATATTTTTGTACTTACCATTGTAAAGATAGGATGTCGATATTCTTGACATCGATATTTTGAACACGATATTTGTGTAGGTCTATATTCCTGTCGTCGATATTCTGTCAGTGATCCAGAATATCACAATATAGGGGGTATTGCTCTAAATAACACAAGACTGTTGACTACATCAAGGACCATCACAAAAACGTATACTGGCAAGCCTATTGGCTTTGTCAAAGCTACACCACATTAAAATTCAAATAATCCACATATTAAGACCACCATCATTTCACTGTAATCCATACCTGTGTGTAAATGCAATCAGTAGTTGTCAACAGATCATGTCAACATTGCTAAAAAGAAATCACTGTCAGCATTATGCCATCAATAAAGCATTTGAAATGAACATAACATGTCTGTTTTTTTATACACCTTCAGGCTGCATTGCAGCCATAGAACCAGCCCCTAGAGAACATTGCACTCCCAGCTGTAGAACAAAAGCTCCAGCCTTGGGAGTGCTCATAATAATAAAGGAAAAGTCTGGAGGTCATACATTTCTGGCCCCACACAAAGAGGGTAATATTTCAGAAGTTAAAGCATGGAGGCCTGTTGTCTTTTCTTTTTCAGTTTTCTTTTAGGGGGTGACCGGTCCCACCTGAATGCCCCTATGATGAGTAGTGCAGTGGGGGCTACGGTGGGAGCACCAAGACCCCTGCAGTCCCAGCTGGTTCCCTCATGCTTGGCATTCTCCTTGAGCGGGTGCAGGAGTCAGTCTGTCTTTCTTCTACTACCCGTTCTCCTTGCAGGCAGGATAGAAGAAGAGGTACTCTTGGGCTTCTCCTGTTCTTACTGTCCAATCGTTGGTGCTCCCAGGACCCTGGATTTCCTTGGTATCCGCCCCTGGGGAAAAGGGGGCCTCCATGGGCTAAGAGTGGAACAGGAATGGGGCTTTAGGTACACCCCCTTCCTTCAAATATTAAATAAATCTCACTTCAACCCACGGGCCCTTTTTTATTTTTAGGATTCTGGGCTCATTCTTCTCCTGTTGGTGAGCTCTAGCCTCTAGTAGCAGTTTTCACAGGACCCTCACCTACAAAGGGCCCAAATTACCAGGTCCTTTCCTACCAAAACTTCAAAGAGGAGCCCCCTCCTGTGTTGTCTCCTGTGTTCTGGGCTTCCTCCTTTGTTCAGTGGGCCTGGGCTCTTCCAGCTCTGGAACAGTGTGACAGCTCATTAACAGATGCAGATTTCCTTCCTTACCCCTTCCTCCTCAGGAGCTGAGAAAAGCACTGTCAATTACTCCTTTTGTGTGGGCACAATTTGTTCCTTGTGCTGGGGAAAAATGTAATTAAGTTGCCCCAGCAGGGTGACAACAGGCCTGGACTCTGATCCTGAGCTGAGCCTGAGAAATATGAAAATTCTGGATGACCCATAAGGTGTACTTGTATGATTTTGGGACCTGCGTAGTCAGACTAGGGGCATATGTTTCACCCCAGTTTCATACCTCACATGGGCTTTGTAGACTTTACCTATGTGTGCCCACTAATAATATAAGGCCTATCTATCCCAGGTCAACATCTGGAGCTGCAGTGTTCGCCCTGCGTCAGGCTACCTGTGGTCAGTTACCAGGCTGCGCACGACAGTAATCTCCGATATGCAGCCTCCAAACATGTGCGAACGCGTGCGCACACTTGTTCACATGTAACCAGTAAGGTGCCCCTTACCCTTGCTGCATTGCAGGAGCCTTATCTTAAAAGGCGGACACTGGCGGTAAACGTGCACAATCAATTTACCATGTGATTATGGTAAGTGAGACACAAGTAGTGATATTCACCCACAGTGAAAAGTCCAAAACAGGGTGATTCTAAAAGTAAAAAATCTACTAATTGGGGTAAAACAATTTTGCAACATACGAGTATTATTAAATACATATCAATAGTTCTTCAATGGGTTACAAGCTTGCAGAACGCAGAAAGCCGTCTCAATGCTATGGGAGATTAAATTGTCCATGTGTCAAGCCATAAACGCCTAGAACGAACAATGCCCTATTCCATGATTCTTCAAAGAAATACAATTTATCAGTTGCAATTAAAATTTGCATGGCATTGAAGAAGCAGCTGTCTTTCATATTCAAAAACAGATGGCACCCATCGCCTTTTTCAATCTCTTACAAAAAAAAGACACACTTGTCTAGATTCTTTTATCACCCACATGATTTGACTATTGTGGTAAGGGTAGAACATTGGGTTGATTTCTGGCAAACTTCAATGAAGTATAATCGATAATAAATAGTATATTCAAATATTCGGTTCAAGCAAACTAACTTCACCGGTTTATGCTAAATCTTCTGTGAATCTTTTTTAACTTCAGTCTATTTTTTGTGGATTATATTTCAAAACGAAAGAGCATTTGGCTGTTAATCCGTGGGAATAACTGGCTGTGATGAGTGGACGTGGTTAATGAGTTTTCTAATTGTAAATTACCTGATGTATAGGGGAGAGCAGAACAAACTGCTCCTTCACACCTGCTAGAACATGGGTTGACTAAGGGCATGCAAACTTTCTTTAAACACACTTCTGCCTTTGCCTGGTTTTCTTTAAATGTGGCTGGTCTATTCCTCTGCTGCGAATTAATTTAACAGGGTATGAAAAATTCTCAGAAAATTGCAATAAATGCACTGCCCTCTTGATGCCAACAGCTGGCGTCTAACCTTTCATCATATAAAAGCATCTCCAGCTGGATGAAAGTTGCCTGAAAACAAATGGCTCTTTCAAAGCGATCATCAGCCCATCCATTAGACAGCCATAGTGCGCACAGCTGGAATTATGTTGCGAGATGGTATTTGATATCATCATTGTTAGCCTACATATAATGCAATATTTATTGCTGTACAGAGAGGAGGGAGTATTTTTAGCTGTATCTGGGTAACATATCACCATGGCAACTCCATCCTTGCTTGCACTGTTACTGTAACATAGAATGTTGTCACATTAATAATAAATGGGGCACCTCTAACACATTTGGTTACTGATTGAAAGCCTTGGATTTCTGTTTCTCTATTTTAAGTGCTCCGAATGCTTAGGGTATATATTTCAGAATGGGCAGCAATGCTCCATCTTCCAACTCGTAGGTAGGCGACTTGGAAATTCTGAGAAGGCGTCGCTCTCTTTTGGAGACGATTAAGACAGCTCGAAGAGCAGTGAACCAGAGAGGCAGGGACCAATGTGGCATTTAATAATTTACAGTCGTGTGCACTATAAATTATCCTGTAAGGAAATTGCACGTTGCATGTAAGATTGCCTGAGGGAAAAAGTCTGCAAGCTGGATTAGAAAAATTAATTTTTCATAAATAGCACCTTGATTTATAAAAGCCTACAGCTTGGTTAAAGTTTGAAATCTTATGTATCATGAATACAATTTCTATTTCCAACCGAACATTTAAGAAATTTAAAACAAAAATAGAAAGTATGAGGATTGAAGCTGGGTTTTGCTAAGCTGTTATTGTTTATTGTTTACAACATTGTTAATTGCCTTACAAAATGTATGATTCATCCAAGAAAAACATAAAAACTATATGGGAAAAGATAACATTGTTTTGACTAGAGGCCGTTCAAAGAAGGTTTATGGCAGCTTGCATAACCTGACAATCTGTTTAAAATATATTAGTATCAGATAAACTGCTAAATAAAATAAATGTTGTTTTTTCGCTAAACAGACGACGGAATACGATTAATACTACAGCTTCTGACCAGGGGTCACGTAATGCAACTTGTTTTTCATTCAGAGACCGCAACATTTAAAGTGCAGGTGGCATTTACGTTTGATGTTTAAGTCAGAAATGTTTCCAAGACTACCTCCACATCCGTCAAATAGCACCTGTTCCAGCCTAGAGTCATGTTCCTATTTAAATTAAACAGATCGTACTGAAATAATTGTTAGCAATTCAATGGCGCAGTCCAGCAAATATTTTACTGTCCTTTACTCACTTTTTCTCCTTATGTACTTCTCGTTCCAAACTGCCATTTTGCTTCTCTCATGAACCAGTGTTCCAAGCCTGATCTTAACGCTTGTATCAATTACCACAAACATATACAAACAATTGCACACTCTGACATTTTGAAAGGCATAATAAAGAACGCCTTTTACCTTGCATCATCATGCTTTTACCTCTGAGCTGCTGAAGCTGACCCCATTCCAATACTGAGCTTTTTTGCGTTTTTTGGGGGGCACTTGTGCTTAAGCATTCGCAATTCTTTTTCTCCAAATGATATCAAGGCCAGATTTGTGTCCTCTTGTTCCAAGTAAAGGTACTCTGGGTTGCTGGATTCCCTTGGAGGGAACAGAGAAAATAGCCAAACTATCGGGGCATATCAGCAAGGCGGCGCTATGAAATTATCGCCGCTTTTGCGTCCGTTTTCGGGCGAAAAGCGGCGATAATTTCATCGCCTTATCAGCAAAGACAGCTATCGCATGTCTTGCTGACTTAGCGCCAGTTACGACAACGCCCAGCTTTGCATCTCTAATGAGATGCAAAGTGGGCGTTCCTCCCCGTAATAACTGGAGAAATGTCGCTAAGCGACATTTCTCCAATTATCAAGCTGGACGCTAACAGGCAGAGCGATAAGCAAAGTAGCGCTAGGGGCGCTAGGTGGCGCACGACCAAGATGGCCGCACACCAGTGAGGCTCCAGCTCAGCCGAGCAGGAAAACATCCGTTAAACCCATCCTGCATCGTCAATGGGAACACCCGACATCACCACAGGACTCCCGAACCAATGCTGCAGCCGGAGTCATTAGTTAATGAGCCCAGCCTGGAGTGCAACGTCGATTGAGCTGACCGTCGTGGGACGCGGACGGCCGGGCCTTGACCTGCGGCCTGCGGAGCAGAGAGCTTTGCTGGGAAGACCTGCGGCCGCAGAGACGCGGGAGCCGCGATCTCACGGGGCGGACCATAGAGAAGTGCCCCAGATGCCTCGTCCCTCCGACTGTTCGTCTCAGAGGGTGAGCGCTTGCACTGGGAAGCTATAGGGCACACGCGCTGGGACGGACGCGCTGGGACCGCCTGCGGAGCTTCCGTCACGGGTGCCGAGGCCCGAGAACTACGGCGCTGCGGGGCAGGCAGGCACCGGCCCAGCGCGCCTCA
The DNA here is from genome assembly GCA_963921515.1 of Calotriton arnoldi. Taxonomy (NCBI): domain Eukaryota; kingdom Metazoa; phylum Chordata; class Amphibia; order Caudata; family Salamandridae; genus Calotriton; species Calotriton arnoldi. The sequence goes on from CAWUFW010008513.1 coordinate 816,559, forward strand.
AGGAGCGGTGCGTTGATGAGAGTCGGCGGAGTCCGGGAGCGCTGAAAACGAAGCATACTCTGCAGCACTAATACTACCTGGCCTCCATCATTCATCCTTGGTCTGGAGCTGCAGCCTGGACGCCGCCGCTGGGTGAGGCGGCCGCCATCTTGTCTAGACGCTAAACTGTCGCCAGAGAGGTAGGAGCGTGAGGCCAGCAGAACTGTGGCAGGGCCTTGCGGACTTGTCACTCCATCACTACACATGCTTACTTACTAGTGAGGAGGCTGCGCATAGCTCTTCCCTAACACTCGCTGCAAGCGCGGACACCGGGGGCCGGTTTATGGTGTCGGGAGGAGGAGTTTCGCCGGCGGCCCACTGCCGGAGCGGTTGCGGGACACTAATATCCCCATGTAGAGGGGGTGAGATGCGTTGAACTGCCATTATTCTACCCCCCCGAGCTAATCGGCGGTGATCCTGATCCCTCACTGCGACGCTCTCGATACCGGACACCCCCCTCACCCCCCCATCTTCCAATCATAGCCGCAACTGCCTGCGTGGGAGCCCTTGCTCGCATACAACAGAGTCGCTGCATACATCCCGAGTCAGAGGAGGGCCAGCTACTACCTACTTCAATCCGTGGGGGTCGCCCCTTGGGCGCGTCGCTTCGTGTGCTGTTCGGGGCGGACTGGGGGTGCCTCTGGGGATTCTGCATTACGCCTCTGCGCGGTCTATTGATCTCTAAACATGGGGCGCACCGACACCAAGCAGTCCAAAATCCCATTTGAAGCGCGCAAGACCCCTAGATCGCAATCGCTGGAAAATGCGGACTCTGATGCTGCAGGTACCCCCGACGAAGACTGGAGGGCTCTCCTGCGCAGTATGAAGCAAAGCCTCACATCCATAGACGCCAAAATGGACACTATGAACACGAGAATGGAAGCTGTGGTCAACAAATTGGATCAACACGACCTTCGCTAAAGGAAGCCGAGACCAGGGTCTCGGAGCTTGGAAGACGGCGCCACTACCAGTAAGGAGCAGATCACGCAAATGAATAAATTGCTTAAGGTAATCGCGGATAAAAACGAGGACTTGGAGGCCCGCTCCAGAAGAAATAATGTCCGCATCCTTGGCCTGGCGGAATCAACCAGTGTGGGGCGTATGGAGGACTTCATCGAAAAGCTGGTTACAACCCTGTTTGGCAGAGATTCCTTTTCGGCGCACCTGACGGTGGAGCGGGCGCACAGGTCCCTGGCGGCCCGCCCTCCCCCAGGGGCGCCGCCGAGACCAGTTATTGCCCGCTTCTTAAACTACCGCGACAGGGATGCGATCCTACGCTTGGCCCGGGAAAGGAAACAGGTCCATTACGAAAACACCACGCTGTCGTTTTTTCCGGACTTTACGCAATCAGTACAAGACGCCAGATGCAAATTTACTGCTGTCAAGAAAAAACTTCAACTGCAAGAAATCCCTTACGCCATGTTATACCCGGCGAAATTGAAGATAACCCATCATGGCAAGCAGCACTACTTCCAGAATCCGCAGCAGGCTGAAGAATACCTCAGAAGACACCGCCGGGCAGAGTCCAGGGAGTTGGGGGCGAGAGACCTCTCCAGATCCCACTCTCCTTTATCGGATCCGGGATGAGGCTGGCACGGAACATCGGTTCTGCTGAGACTTTCATTGGTTTGGGACTCTTGACGAACTAATTCTGGCTGGTGATGTATTCTCATTCTATATGTATTTTGTGACAAACCATCCTGCTAGGCAACTCACCTCCGTCCCGCCGTAGCTGCCCGCCTAAACGCGGAGTGGCGGGTGGGTGTGAGTATGGAAGGGAGTGAGTAGGTCGTGGGACCCTAGCGGCTTCCCCAAGAGGGTGTACCCCAGAACTTACCACAAGGAAGCAAAGTACTTGTTATATGTTGATGTTTTTTTTTTTTTTTTTTTTGGGTGGGAACAATTCATGTACCCGGCGAGTTGGGGAAGCCGGTGTGGGTGGAGGGGGGAGGATCTACTTTCGCAGCGTTGCAGTCTACACAATTACCTATGGTTCACGAGGCATGGTTGAGTATAATAATTCCCTATTGCAGTAACAATGGCAGACAACACACGTGATTTAAATAACCTCCGGATCGTGTCGTGGAATGTGCGGGGTCTCAATAACCCCAGAAAGAAAAGGCAGATACTTGGGTACCTAGATCGGCACCACATCACAGTTGCTATGCTACAGGAGACGCACCTGAGCCCTGGAGCCGTCCCCCTGTTCGCCTCGAGATGGGCTTCACACCGTTGCTTTGCATCTTACTCTAGCTATTCCCGGGGAGTTGCTATCCTGTTTAAACGAGGGGTGCCATTTGTGCCTGGTGGTATGGAAACGGATGTGGGTGGTAGGTTCTGTCTGATCTGGGGTAGACTCCATTCTCAGGACGTGATGTTTGCCAATTACTATGGCCCCAATACCGATGACCCTCAGGCTCTCCTCCAGCTATGGAGTAAGATACAGGAAATAGGCGCCACCCATGTCATATGGGGGGGGGGACTTCAACACCGCGATTCAACCAAGTATGGATAGATCCCGGGCAACCCACTATACGAACACGCAAAGAACTCTGCAAGACATTATTACTGAGAATCGCTTTCTCGATTCCTGGAGATACAAACACCCTATGCTACAGGAGGGTACACACTATTCTGCAGTCCACTCATCTTGGGCCAGGCTGGATTACATGTTCATTTCTGTGGGAATGGCGCACTGGCTAGGCCATGTGGCTCATCTAGCCCGCACGTATTCTGACCACTCCCCGGTTGTTATGGAAATCCATGCCCCCATACAATACTCCCCATATAATAGCTGGCGCCTTAACCCCTTACACTTGCAGGACACAGTATTCAGGGCAGAAATGGAGCAAGATATACAAGATTTTTTTGAGCGCAATGTCAAATCGGTTCCCAGCATCACCACAGTTTGGGTGGCGTTCAAGGTTACGGCCCGGGGCTGGTGCATATCTAAAGGAGGGGGCATTCTTAAAACACTGCGCAACGACCTTACCAGATTGGAAGCGGAGCTTAAACAATTAGAGACTGACATCAGTACCAACTCCGACAGCCAGGCACTTAGATCCACCATGCGCAACAAGCTCACAGAATATGGAGTAATTGCGGACAGGGAGTGCAAATTTCGGGGGAAACCCCACTTGGCGAGGATATATGGCGAGGGGGACAGGCCAGGGAGGGCTCTGGCAACTGCGACCAGGCCCCCTAAATTCTCCAACTATATACCAGAGATACAAGACGCACAGGGGAACACACACAGGAATCTTCCTGACCAATTGAACACGTTTAGAGACTTCTATTGCACTCTGTACTCTTCCCAAAGAGGCTCCCCGCTTGACTTGCCGAGTTATCTTGAAGATACGGCGTTGGCCTGGCTGGGAGATACCCAGCGGGGATTTCTGAGCTTAGACTTAGAGTTAGACAAAATCAAAGAGGCCATCATGCGGATGAAGTCTGGACGGGCCCCCGGGTCCGACGGACTACCCATAGAATTTTATAAAACTTATGCCCCGCTCCTAGCTCTCATTCTTAAAGAGGTGTTCTACGTGGCATTGGAAGAGGGCTGCTTGCCCGGTACTATGCGAGAGGCCCTAATAACCTCGCTTTTGAAACCTGGGAAGTCCCCTCTTCATTGCGACTCGTATCGACCCCTATCCCTACTGAACTGCGACACTAAAATACTGGCTAAAGTCCTGGCGACCAGACTCAATCTACTGATGCAGCGACTGGTGCTTCCGGACCAGGCGGGGTTCATCCCTGGCCGAGCCACGTCGCATAATCTTAGAACTCTTGCCGCAGTTCTGCAGGATATTGACCCTGGCTGCTCAGCGGTTGCGGTATTTCTTGACGCTACTAAAGCGTTTGATTCCCTAGAGTGGGACTACCTGCTAGGTACTTTGGGTCACATGGGGATACCTGCTCCCTTCCTCAAATGGGTTCAACTGCTTTACAGCCAGCGGCATCGGTGCTTCTGAATGGAGTCCGGTCCCCGACCTTCACTATCTCCAGAGGCACGCACCAGGGTTTCCCCCCTATCCCCCATTTTATTTGCTCTAGCCATTGAACCCTTAGCTGCGAAGCTCCGTCAACACCACAGCGATAGAGCGCTGATTTACCCTAACAGACAGCTGCTACTCTCTTTATATGCAGATGATATGACACTGTATGTTAAAAAACCCCAAGACAATCTCAATCCAGTATTACGAGAGATAACTAAATTTGGTGTCATATCCGGGGTACACATAAATTGGTCAAAATCGGCGGTCTTCCCCCTAACAGATAATACCCCGCCACACCAACTGGACTATCCTCTTACTTGGGAAACTGATGAACTGAAATACCTGGGCATACATGTCACTAGAGATAGAGATGCGCTGATGAGAAACAACTATGGCACAGCCATGGATAAGATTACAGACACTGTCACTAAGTGGCTACAGCTTCCCCTTTCCATGGCAGGGAGAATCTCGTTAATCAAGATGGTGATACTGCCGAAACTTCTGTACCTTTTCATTAATATCCCATACCACCCGGGGAGCTTCTTCTTTAGTACACTTAGATCTCAACTCACTCGGCTCATATGGGGCGGGAAACAGGCACGGCTTAACCTAAACATATTAATGCTGCCATATCACCAGGGGGGATACGATGTCCCGAATTTTGAATTTTATTATTATTGTGCTCAGGCCCATTTTGCAACATACTGGTTCCACCCGCCGCCTTTCATGCCTCATCTGGCGGTCGAGGATGGCTACATGGCTCCAACACCCACAACAGGCTACCTCTTCACGGCAGTGAGGGAACGTGAGCGGGACCCGTCCACAGTGGATTGCACGATACTGGCATGGCATCGGATAGCTCGCAAACTAGGGAGCCCTATGCTATACTCCCCCAAAATGCCTCTGATACGGAACCCCCTGTTGCAGGTTACGAATGAGGGGATTTGTTGTAGGCTGCTAGATGGCCTCAAATATCACACCTGGGGGGACCTGTATGTGGGGGGACAGTTTCGCTCCAAGGAACAGTTCTTTGGAGCACATTCTCCAATGATAATGGACACATTTATGTACACCCGACTCAGGCAAAGCCTAAAGGCTGTAACCCCCGCCTTTCCTGAAGAGCCGAGCACACTAGCGCCTTTGCACGCCTTCCTCCAGGCAGACCCCCCAAACACGCCATATCCCTCCTATATAAGCATTCACAAAACGCACCGCCATCCCATCCTGCTCGGGCCCGAAATCAATGGGACAAAGATCTGGATGCCCCACTGACTGACGACCAATGGGAACTTAGCTGCGCACAAACAAAGGCCATTACAGGCAACAGCAGGCTACGCCTTATACATTTTAAATTTTTGCACCGGTTATATCACACTCCGGCTAAACTTTATAGATTCCGGCTCAGAGACACTGATAACTGTGAGAGATGTGGCCGGGAGGGAGCGGACTTCATGCACCTGGCGTGGAGTTGTCCCCTGGTGGCTGAGTTTTGGTCGCAAACATTCGACGGAATCTCAGACATGATAGGGTCCGGGTGGAGCCTTGCCTTCTTGTGGCCCTCCTGGGACTGATCCAGGACGTTAGCACGCTACACAAAAAGTTCCTAGCAATGGGGTTGCTTTTAGCGAAACGGCAGGTAGCATGTCGTTGGGGGAGAGGCCGCGCCCCCAAGTTCAAAGATTGGGTTCACACAATGACCCCTTGGCAAGAACATATACACTCCATCGCGGACACACTTCCCACCAAATCACGCCCAAAAGATATTTGGGGCCCATTGACCACCTATTTGCTGGCGCAGGGGATGGAGGACGTGCATGATGAGCGCGGTAACATTGTAGAGACAAGACGAGGGGCTGAGTCTATAGCTTGATCTCCGCCTACACAGGAGGGAACACCTGGGACACAACTCTGTCCAGTACCACATGTAGTGTCCTAGGTCTGGGCCTAGTGCAGAGGACACATGGAGTCAAAACAATACGTGTTGGTTAGCAGCCAGTAACTCACAGACCCCGCCCAGCATGACCTGGGCTATTTATTGATACACATACGTGCTGGCCGAGCGTACGCTGGGCCAGCCCATTACATTACGTAGTGGTGATGAACCGGGGGGGGGAGACCACCCCTTACTAACATGGGCAATGTGGAGTGGTCCAACATGGACGACATTACACCACGATTGAGGATATAGGACAGGGGGATGGGTGTGTTAGAGACTCTTTGATAAGCTCAATGGGGCAGATGCTGCAGCTATGAACTTACTGCCTTCCAATAACTGTGATGTCTTACTGCTCTGGGCCGCTCAGATCTTGTGTACACTGCTGCACGGCATTGTCTGCATCCTATTTGATAGGCCGTACTGATAAATAGTAGAATGTACGTATAGACTGCTTGACCTGCATCATATGATTGGGGGGGGGAAGTTAATGTTATGTCAATATTGATACGGGAAGATGTCATCTACATGTTTCATAATATGCCAATTGGTATGCGACTTCTTTCTTACACCAATGTATCGTACAAACTTTCAATAAAGGTTTTTGAAACTAAAAAAGCAAAGTAGCGCTAACCACGGTTAGTGCTACTTTACTTACGCCTGCTTGTAATCTGACTTAGCCATGTAATCCAATGGGAGGTGGATTACATGGCTAAGAACACCCTGCCCTATCAGCAAGGTATTGCTGGTTGCAGTGCGATTATCGCTGGATTTCCAGCGATAATCACACTGTTTTCCAGCTGACTCTTGGATTCCTATCGCATTGGAGATATGCGTTGCTGATAGCACGCTATCTTCGCGATAGGAGGCGATAATTATCATAGCGCTAAGTGCGCTTAGCGATAATTATCGCCTGGCCTTGCTGATATGCCCCTATCGTTTTTTGTGGTTTTTTAAAAACTTTTTTATCTACAACAGTGTTAGTCAATTTTTCCTTTTTTTGATGTTCCTACATATTTGCAAATTGTGGTGCAAATATGTGTGAAACCAATCAGTGAACCCAGAAATCTATACATTCCTGAAAAGTATACATTTCAAATTTAGCAAGAAATAATTTGAGTAAATCGCTCATGGTTTCCTAAAGAAACCAGCCATTTAAATAAAACAATAATGCAACAAATAGGAAAAAATGGAAATAGATGACCAAACTTTTGTCTGTAACTTCTTGCCCAGATGGTTGACTGTAAGAAATTGGATTACTGTTTGATGGAGGTGAAACCTTTCTCCAGCAGCAACCATAATTCTTTTCAGGGTGAAGTCAAAAGAAAACCCTAAATTAACATGTGCTCAACCCTTGAGTAGCTTGGCACAGAGCAGTCAGGCTTAATTCAGAGGCAATGTGTAAAGTATTTGTGCAATACTTCAAACAGTAACAAAGTGAAAACACACCACAAAAAGGATCCCACACAGTTTAGAAAAGGAGTAACAGAGTTATTTTAAGAAATAAAACAAAACCAAAACAACAAAAATCCAGTCAGTAGAACCAGAGATATTTAAACTTTAAAGATTTTAGTAAAAATAGCACCGAACAGCACCAAGCGCCAACTTTTGATATCTGGTTGCGCCGGACCGTTCTAAAGTCAAAAGTCCAGCCTGACCGATGAGCGATGAAGCATGGGCCAGCCACAGGGACCCAGTCAGGCCTGCTGAACAAAGTACCTTAAATCCTGGCTGGCTGATTATTTCGAGGATCCACTTCGAAGATGTTTGCTACAGTTGAATTGATGTGTTAGTTCGGAGATGCAGCGAGGTAGAGGTTCGCAGGCTTGTATCATCATCAAGGCTCCCATCGACTTGGGCTTGCAATGTAAAGTCTGAGTCCAGTCGGGCAATGCATCAGTTCAGAGGAGCCACAAGGCTGCGATGCAAAGTCTGGGGTCATGGTGGAGGCTGATGTCAATGAGGGATGCAAGGGCCTGCACAGAGAAAGTGTTGCAAAGATGCAGTTCTGATGAAGCAACGGGCTGCAATGCAGGTCTTTGTGATAGTTCGGATCTGCACAGCAGCGTCAGTGTCGATTCTCTGCAGGGTTGCACTGCAAAGCAGAGCAGATGTATCAGCTTCGCTGGATCCACAGAGGCTGGAAGAGCACTCTAGGTACACTTCCAAGGGTCCAGAACTGGGGGGCACCACTTTGCAGGGCAGACTCACACATAGCAGAGTCCAGCTGCTGGTTCAAGGTTGTTGGAGCCTCCTGTCCTTGGACCTCTAGTCAGGAGGCCAGTCAACTAGCCCTTGGTGTCACTTTGGGTTCCTGGGTTCATTAGATGCAAGTCCAGTTCTTCTCAACCAGGCAAGAGGGCAGCAGGCAGAAAATCAGCACAGTAGGGCAGCAGTACTTCAAAGCAGCAGTCCAGCTCCAAAGACACCAAACATGAACTGGTTACCTGCTCCCATTTGGAAATGACAGCCTATTAAATGTATTACAGTAGCTCTGCTGTTATCCTATGAGAGAGGTAGGCTTTGTAGTAGTGAAAAACAAATTTAAGTGTTTTTCACTACAAGGACATATAAAACAAACTTAAATCGCCTACTTTTTAGATACATTGCACCCTGGCTGTTTAGGGCCTACCCTAGAGGTGACATATGTATTAAAAAGGAAGGATAGGACCTGGCAAAAAGGTTTATTTTGCCAAGTCGAACTGGTAGTTTAACCCCTTCTATGCTCATGACGGAGCGGTTCCGTCATGAGCCATGGTGGGCGTGTGCTCATGACTGAACTGCTCCGTCATGGCACCCACCCATGGGGGAAGCGCTGGTGCTCCCCCCATGGGCAGCCCCTCTAGGCCCCACAAACAGGGATGGCAGGGGAAGAGTTTCCGCTTCCACCCCGACCCCCCCCATGGCGATCCTATTACATCAGCGCACAGAGCACGCGCCAACATCATCAGGAGCAGCCGAACGCGCTGGAAGCCATTTGCTTCCAGGCATCCAGCAGGAAACAGGTATGTTTCCTTGCTCCGGTGTGGCGGGGGGGCGGATCTCAGTGCATCGGGGGAAAGGAAAGAGTTTTTCCTCTCCCCTGATGTCTTTTTGCAGGGCATTCCTGCTGCACAATTGCGCGATCGTGCAGCAGGAATGCCCCCACTAGGCACCAGGGATTTCTTTTTGCGAAAATGGAAGCGACCCCTTGGGCAAGGGTCACTTCCTATTGGGGCAAAATATTTGTATGACTTTTCTGCCCTCCCCCGGGACAGATCGGCCCGGTTTTTTGGCCTTTCTGCCCCCAGGGGGGGCAGAAAACCCCACTAGAGCCCGCAATTTATTTATATTAGGCGTGGGGACGATCCCTTGGGAAAGGATCGCACCCCATTTTTTTGGGCACTTGTGGCTGTATTCTGCTCCCGCTGGGGGCAGTTTGGCCTGTTTTTTAGGCCAATCTGCCTCGGGGGCAGAAAAGAGCCACAATCACTGAATTCAGTGATTGTTTTTTGAATGGAAGCGACCCCTTGGGCAAGGGTCGCTTCCAAGGGGGGTAACATTTGTCTATGTATTTTCTGCCGCCCCTCCCCGGGGACCGATCAGCCCGTTTTTTTGGCCTTAGGGCAGAAAACCCCACTAAAGCCAGGGATTTGTTTATATTGGGCATGGGGGCGAACCCTTAGGCAAGGATCGCCCCCCATTTTGATTTTGCACTTGTGGCTGTTTTCTGCTCCCCCTGGGGGCAGTTTGGCCTGTTTTTTAGGCCAATCTGCCTCCAGGGGGCATAAAACAGCCACATCACTGGATCCAGTGATTTTTGTTTTGGTTTTTGTGAATGGAAGCAACCCCTTGGGCAAGGGTCGCTTCCTATATTTTATGTGTATGTTTTTTCTGCCCCCACCTCCCCCTGGGTACAGATCAGCCTGTTTTTTTTTGGCCTTTTTGTCCCCGGGGGGGCAGAAAACCCCACTAAAGCCAGGGATTTGTTTTTATAGTGCATGGAGGCAATCCCTTAGGGAAGGATTGCCCCCTAATTTTTTTTTTATACTTGTGGCCAGTTTCTGGCCTCCCCCACCTCCACCGGGGGCGGGTCAGCCCTATTTGAAGACCCATCTGCCCGGGGGGGTGGGGGGGGTAGAAAACCCACTAGCACCAGGGATGTGTATATATTTATGTTTCGGCGTGGCCCCTTGGGTAAGAGTTGCCCCAATGGGATGGGACATCAGTTATTATTTACTTTTGGCTGTTTTTCTGTCCCCCTTGGTGGCAGATTGGCCATTTGAGTAGTGACATAGCGTGTTATAATGTTAATTGTTTTATTTCTTGTGAAATGTGATTGTAATGTTTTACTTCTCCTTTTTATTCTAGTTCAAGGCTTTTGACTGATGTTCCAGGTTGAGGTTTCGTCACTGGTGGTTCTGCAGTTTGTGTAGTTGCATGTGTTTGGTAAGAAAATGTTTATTGTACTATTTACTCTAAATGAGCTTAATTTCCCTGCATGAATGTGTTTTTGTAAATGGTGTAATAATAGCTGAATGTTTAGCTTCTGTTTTATTGAGTGTGAAAAACTTTCTGCATTTGTGCTTGATGTGTATTTTGTTGTCTTGTGAGTAATTGGTTTTGTTTTTTCTTTCTAGTTGGATAGCATTGGTTTTTGCTGTGTCTCTGCATAGTAGGTGCTGGTGAGTGTAGCTGTCTCTTGCAAGTGAATCGTATAGTTTTTGAGTATATAGATCTTTGTGATAAAGCCACACTTTGTTTACTTACTTATTTTGCACAGTGTTGGTTGTTGTTTACTTGTTTGTCAAGTCTCCTTTCTTAGTAAGGATTATGGCTAGCCGCAGGATTACTGCTCAGCAGGTTGTTGTTATGCTTTTTGAGTCTTCCTCTGACCATGGTTCAGAGACTGACTCTGCATATGAGGCAGAGGAGGGAGTGGAAGATACAGGCAGTGAGTTTCCTGTCCATGAGGAATCATCGGATGATGTGGCTACTCTCAGTGCGGATGAAGCTACTCTTAGTGCGGATGAAGTGCCGGTTTTAGAGGAGGACATTGATGTGCCGATAGTGCAGCAAGAGGCATCTGGGCTGCCGCCTGGGGCTGCAAGGCTTCCCGTTGGAAGTGCTGACCTCTGGGTTGCCCCAGGCATGGTGCAGCCGGCATTGCCAGACTTTACTGGTGTTATAGGGTGTAGAGTGGATACTGAAAACTTTTTGCCGATACATTTTTTTCAGTTGTTTATGGACGATGTATTTTTGGCAGAGATTGTTGAGCAGACTAATTTGTATGCTGAACAGTATTTGAGATACAACAGTGCCAGCCTTAGGCCCCACTCTAGAGCTATCCGGTGGACTCCCACAAATCTGGATGAGTTGAAGAAGTTCTTGGGTTTAACTTTTTTGATAGGCTTGCTAAGGAAGCCATCAATGTCTTCATATTGGTCTACTAGTCCCTTGATGGCAACCGCTATATTTCCGGCAGTCATGAGTTGTGATAGGTATTTGCTTCTGCTTCAGATGCTGCAGTTTGTCGATAATGGTTTAGCGTTGCCACAAGACCACCCTGATTGTGACCGTCTTTTTAAGATTCGGCCTGTCATTGATCACTTTGTAGATCGATTTTCTGAGATCTATGCTTCAGGGAAAGAAATAGCAGTGGATAAGTCTTTGGTCTTGTTCAAGGACCGCTTGGTTTTTAGGGAATACATTCCTAGTAAGAGGACACACTATGGAATTAAGATGTTTATGCTGTGTGACAGTAGGACTGGATATGGCTCTAATTTCAGGGTGTACACCGGTAGGGATTCCAGGATTGACCCCCCCTGGTTGTCCTTCCACTTTTGGAGTGACTGAGAAAATTATGTGGGAACTTGGTAGAGGACTTTTCAACAAAGGTCACCATTTATATGTAGATAACGTCTACACTGGTGTGCAGTTGGAACATGACACGCTACAACGCAAACATTTACAACGCATGCCTTTACAATGCAGTTTTTACATCGCAACATCCATTACAACGCATGATTTTACAACGTATGCCATCACAACGCATTTTGAGAAACTAAATTTACAATGCATTCCATTACAATGCATACCACTACAACGCATACCATTACAACGCATAATACTTTTAGAGCAACAGTAGGGTCAGTGTTGGATAGTGTAGGGGTAAAAATTACTATTCCCACTCCAGTGAGTGCAACAGTAGGGTAAGTGTTGGATAGTGTAGGGGTAAAAATTACTATTCCCTCTCCAGTGAGTGCAACAGTAGGGTAAGTGTTGGATAGTGTAGGGATAATGCGTTGTAATGGCATGCGTTGTAGTGACATGCATTGTAATGGCATGCGTTGTAGAGACATGTGTTGTAATGGCATGTGATGTAAAGGCAGTCGCGTTGAAATTACTGCGTTGTTAATGTAGTGTGTTGTAATGACTGCGTTGTAATGGTTGTTTCCTGTGCAGTTGTTCAGGGAATTGGCCAAAGTGGACACTGTTGCTTGTGGCACAATCCGCTCTAACCGTAAAGGTTTCCCAAAAGAACTTGTTTGTCAAAAGCTTGTGCGGCGACAGTGCAGTGCGTTGCATAGCGAGGAACTTCTAGCTGTGAAGTTCTCAGACAGGAGAGATGTCTACATGCTGACTACCATCCATGATGAAAGCACTTCATCTGTGACTGTTTGGGGTCAAGTTGCTGAAGCGCACAAACCTGTGTGCATTTTAGACCATAATAGGCACATGGGTGGTGTTGATAGAGTAGATCAGAGGTTGAAACCTTACACTGCTCTTCGTAAGGCTTACATTTGGTATAAGAAGTTGGCTATCCATCTTTACCACTTGCCAACCTTTAATGCTTTTGTTGTATTTAAGGATTTTTGTCCAGAGTCAAAGTTGACTTTTGCTAAGTTTCAGGAGTCTGGAATAGGCAGCCTTATTGTAGTGGAACAGGCAAGTGTTCCTAGAGTTGTAGTGGTGGAGGATGTGGCTAGATTAAAAGATCTCTTATAAGCAGAAGGGGGGGAGAAAGAAGCTGAGACTAATTCGGCTTCCAACGGATAAGTAGATAATCAAGGGAGAATGAGTCACTTGTCTTGTTTTTAATCAGGGTCTTGAGGGTCTATCCGTCTTTAAAAACCCTCATTCACGTACAATTTGACGGTGCGGTATATCTTGATTGTCCGCAAAAGTTATAACGTGAAAAGCATCATCATCGGGTCTTTTTTGTTATGCTTTCCTCCACCTGGAGGAAGACCAACTGTTATTCACAGTAGTGATCAGTAATTGTGAGAGTGAAGTGAGTTAAAAATACCTCTGTCATTACCACAAAATGTCCTTTAATATGTTGATGATGGGGTGTCTCTACTCGAGATGTCTTGCATGCAACTTGTGCCCCAGGGCATGGCAGCTGGGGTCAGCACAAGTTGCATGCAAGACATCTCGAGTAGAGACAATCCCATTCTGCCCGTCCCCGAAGGAGCTTCTTGCCATTAAAGAGAAGTTACAGGTACAATCACCTCTAACAGTGCTAATCAGCACATGCAAGAAGAAGGATAAGTGAACAGTCGCGGCTCCTGGAGGGAGTGCTGCGGGGCGGTGGGGCGGGTAGGGTGGAGGGTAGTAAACTCCGGCATACGGCCGAAGGGAGTTTAGTACATAAATAAATAAATAAAATGAATTACATTGCGTGCGCCGCATCGCATTTGGCGATGCGGCGCGCACAATGTAATTTGTTTTATTTATTTATTTATGTACTTTACTCCCTTCGGCCGTATGCCGGAGTTTACTACCCCCACCCTACCCCTCCCCCGCCCCACAGTAATCACTTACTTATGCACACTACAACTCAGTGTGCTATTACGTGGTCCTGAAGAAAGCCCAACGACCCGACAGGGCACGAGAGGGCTGAAACATGTCGACCAATCACACCTTTTCAACAGGTGCAATAGAAAAGTGACTTCTATTTTCGCACCGCCCCATCTTTTAACCATACCTCATCATCAAAGGTATTTTTAATTCACTTCACTCTCATAATTACTGATCACTACTGTGAATACCAGTTGGCCTTCCCCCAGGTGGAGGAAAGCATAACAAAAAGACCCGATGATGATGCTTTTCACGTTATAACTTTTGTGGACAATCAAGATATACCGCACCATCAAATTGTACGTGAATGAGGGTTTTTAAAGACGAATAGACCCCCCCAAGACCCTGGTAAAAAACAGACAAGTGACTCATTATCCCTTGATTATCTATATGAAAAGATCGCCACTTTCCTGATCACATTCCTCCCATGCCCTCAAAAGACTTTCCCAGTAGGAGATGTGGAGTCTGTTGGCGAAGAGGTACTCGGAAGGAGGCTTGTATGTACTGCCCGAGTGTCCTTCTAACCCTGCGCTGTGTGTGCCTGCTTGTTTTAGAATGTACCACACGCATACACATTTTTGGGAGTATCCATGAGTGGTAAAGTGAACTGCCTGGCCTGTATTGCTTTACATTTTTTGTTCAGTTTCAAGGTTGGCATTTGTGCAATGTATTTAGTTTCAGATTTTGTGTTAGTAGATTTGTATCTATTTACAATATGTTTTTGTTTTCTTTTTTGTATAAAAAAACCCTAAATGTGATGGCGGTGTGTGTAGGCTGGCGCTTGGCTGGTGGTGTGCGTGGGCTGGAGCTTGGCTGGCGAGGTGCGTGGACTGCCGCTCGGATGGTGGTGTGAATGGACTGGTGCTTGGCTGCCAGTGTGTGTGAACTGGCGCTTGGCTGGTGGTGTGCGTGGACTGACGCTTGGCTGGCGGTGTGTGAGTAGTAACTTGCTGCTGGTCACTACACACACTGGTAGCCAAACGCCAGTGCACGCAATCCGTCAGCTGGTGTGGTTGCTGTGTCACGCATGTGGGTGTGTGAAATTGATGGGCCCTTGAATGGTGCTGTCTGCTGATGTGAGTGTTGTAATGTGATGGGCCCGCGGCTGGCGGTGTGAATGGTTTTGTATGTATCACATGTATGAAAGGTGTATGAATGGCCTGTAAAGAGGTTGGTGCCTTGTCGTGGCTTTACAGCTCACGAGCTGTGAGTCAATGGTTCAGTTTCTCGTCCTTTCAATTATTAACAGTGCATTTGATTTTTGTGAAATCTCTTGTTAATACAATTGTATATACCGAACCATCACTGACCCTCGTGCCATATCCAACCGGTATGTATGTGTGCTTGAGAAATAGATGGTTGTGCAGTAATATTTGTCTTTTCTGTCTTTCTCAAGCAGGATGTACCTTGCCCCTTTTGGTGAATGTTGTAATTTGTTGGTTCTGTGCCTGGTGGTGTGAATGGTCTTGTGTGTATCACGTACGAAAGGTGTGTGAATGGCCTGTAAAGCGGTTGGGGCCTTGACGCAGCTTTACAGCTCACAAAATGTGAGTCACTGGTTCATTTTTTTGTCCTTTCAATTATTGACAATGCATTTCATTTTTGTGAAATCTCTTGTTAATAAAATGTTATATACTAAACCATCACTCGCCCTCTTGCCAAATCCAACCAGTATGTGTGTGTGCTTGAGGAATAGATGGTTGTGCAGTAATATTTGTCTTTTTTGTCTCTCTGCCAAGGTGTACATTCCATCTAAGAAAAACCTACCAACTGTAGATATTGTCGTAAACTAGGCACCCATGGGAGTACATGGTGATGTCTCTCTTGTGGATCCCAACAAGTTATCTTACCCACATTGTCCAGCAAACCTCAAAATGTGACGGTCAGATTTTCCCTGCATTACTGTGCCAAAAGTTTCACGCTTCAGAAAGAAACAACAAATTTCCTACCACCCAGAATTTCCCCAAGTCTCCGGATAAAATGGTACCTCACTTGTGTGGGTGGGCCAAGTACCCACGGCAGGGAAGGGCCCAAAATGTATTGTGGAGACATCAAATTTACCTATTTTGAAAGGGCCTGGTTTTGCAAGGGGGGTCACCTGAGTTTTTGGCCCAGTGCTCGGCGACCATCTTGGGAAACCTACCAAACCCACACATTTCTGAAAACTAGACACCCTGGGGAGTCCAATGAGGTATGGGTTGCATGGATTTCCCAACATTCCCCTACCCAGAATCCCCTGCAAACCTCAAATTTTGCTGAAAAAAATCAAATTTTTCTCAAATTTCTGTGTGGGAAAGTTGTAGGATCACTGGGCTGACATAAATTTCCTACCACCCAGCATTCCCCTAAGTCTCCCGATAAAAATGGTACCTCACTTGTGTAGGTAGGCATATTGGCTGCAACAGGAAATGGCCCAAATCGTACTGTGGAGACTTCAAAATTACCTACCACAAAACTATCTGCTTTTGCAAGGGGGGTCCCATGAATTTTTGGTCCCGGACTTGGCGTCCATCTAGGGAAACCTACCAAACCCACACATTTCTGAAAACTAGACACCTGGGGAGTCCAATGAGGTATGGCTTGCGTGGATCCCCCAATGTTTCCCTAACCAGAATCCCCCTCAATCCTCAAATTTTGCTGAAAAAATCTAATTTTTCTCAAATTTCTGTGTGGAAAAATTGTAGGATCACCAGGCTGACACAAATTTCCTACCACCCAGCATTCCCCCAGGTCTCCCAAAAAAAATGGTACCTCACTTGTGTGGGTAGGCATAGTGACTGCAACAGGAAATGGCCCAAATCGTACTGTGGAGACTTCAAAATTACCAAAGTTTTAATTGTCTTTTTTTCGATGAATTTCAATTTTTTTTAATAATACACTTTTTAGCATCTTTCCCTGTGAACCAGCAAAAGCTGTGTGCAGCAAAAGTTAGCTGCAGTGCCTGGCCTGTAGCCAGATCCTGCACCCAACCCCCACTGTGCATATCCCACACTGAACAAGGCATTTGGCTCTCCTTCTCTCATTCTTTTCTCTGGCTCACTCTTTCTTTTTATCTCTTTGCCTCATAGCCTTCTGTCTTTTTTTAACCCATTGCCTAAGTCGCAAATCAAATATGATTTACATTTTTTTCTCAAACTGGCAGACAAATCCACTATTTAAAACGGTAGCTTGCAAAATTCCATTTTCGCTGGCAAATCTATTTTCTGCAATCCTGGTGTAGTAGTCGAGTTTCCAACACATCTAGGTTCCCACGTGAATTTCCCTAGGGTTGCACAGCTCTCACAAAATTATTGTTTCCACAATAAATTATTGTTTCCACAGTGTGACAGTCACAAATTGGAATTGATGCACAATTTTTGAGATAGCAAAACATAATCTACAAAGACCTCAACTAGCCAATTAAATTTGCTAAATATTTCAAAAATTGAAATAAATTAGAGGAGACATATCACTGAATCATGACTATAAACAGATAAAAGTGTTACCACCTTTTGAAGTGCTTGCTTCTCCTAAACTATGAACGGATTTTCACAAAAGCAGCAAAAGCACACATTCTGACTACGACTCTCCACTCCTGCAAAGTTACTGTAAATCCATGCAGCAGTTTTTGCTATAGATGTGACCAAAAATGTAGATGAGCGTTAAAATGGGGAAACATATTTTTTCACCACCACTAATATTTGTTTTCCAGCGATGAGCTGCATGAAAATTGGCATTTTGGACATTAGTTGACTATGACGAGGGCTATCTAATTGGGTGTTAATTAGTATTTGGAGGTTAAAGGTTCTCTCTTCTCCAATGGAAAGGTCTCCTGAACCATAACTACATTGGCAACGTGTTATATATGGTCATAGAGAAAATAAATGTGGTTTGATAACATGCCAAGAAACATAGATTCACACAAATACTCCTTCAGTGAAAATTTAGAATCCTATGTTATTTCTATTACTCTTTGTTGGTAAATGCCTATTCTTGCGTGGTCACGCCCGTTTTTTTGGGAATGATGCTGCTAAAACATGTCAAAGTTGGTTATACCAGAGTTGGTTACACTCCTAATTGCCTTATGTAACTTGCCTAGTATATGGTACAAAGTGTACTCAGGGTCTGTAAGTCAGATGGCACTAGTGGACTACAGCACCACTTTGCCATCCACTAGAGTGACAGTGTAAATATGGCTTCAGGCCTACCATTGTAACTTGATGGTGACAGTTTAAAAACAATTTGACATGTCAAAAACACCCTTTTAACAGGTCTAAATCTTCCTTTTAAATATTGATGTGTCACTCCCAAATAGGCCTTACGGCTGATAAGACAGAGTGTGTAGTATTGAAAAGTTAAACATGAATACATTTTTTTGTTGAAATTTATTGTTTTTTATTGTTTTATCACGTAAACAGCAGTCATTACCCATTATATGTCGGATATTCTAGACATCATGTCATCTGTTACGGTATAACGATCAGTTTAGTACAATAAAATTCCACTGTTTCACTGTATTCCAACACTTTGGAGATCATAACTTTTAAAACACCCTCCACCCCCTCACCCTTACCAGCTTCCGTCTTTCAATGTTACGTGTATTTTCGTTTTAAATTACTAATTTTCAGGGGGCATCTTGCGTGTCTCTAGCTTGTCCTTCCCATCTTTGGGAACCAACTATATCTCGTTGCTCTCCCTCACTCGGGTCTAGTTGTGATGACTGGTGTGTGGCTGCTATCTCCTGACTCATCATGCCCCAGGCTAAAAGTACCTCTGGTAGTTTCTCATCTTGTCTAGTTTTCCTCATGTGTTGCTCCTCTGCCGTCGCCCATTCCTTAAGGTCTGTCTTTCATTTGTCTATAGATGGGCCCTGAGGAGCCAGCCAATGAATTGCTATTCGTCTCTTTGCTATCTTAAGCCCTAGTATCAAAAAGCATCTAGTTGTTTTACGCTTAGGATTACTAGGTATCAGTCCCAAAAGGCAGGTTCATATTTCTAGCGCTATCCTCTATCCTGTCACCTTATTAAGCTGATCTAGCACTTCCGTCCAGTATTCTTGTATATGGGGACACTGCCAGATCATATGCACAAAATGAGCCTGTGCGCACCGGCATCTAGGACATCTTGGGTCTCCTTTTGCATTGATCGTGTGTAGTCGTCCGGGGGAACGATACATCATATGGACAATGTTGTATTGTATTAACTTAAATCTGGCACTTATCGAAACCTTGCGAACTCCCTCATAGATTTTCTTCCAATCTGACGGCGTTAGTGGATGATTGCTAACCTCCTGCCATCAGTCTTCTATCTTAAGGGTCTTGGCTTGTCTATCTTAGCTCAGTGCCCGGTACAGATGGGTTACCAACTTACGCCCTCCCGCCATAGAAATCATGGTAACTAATGTTTGTGAGTGTTCTGGAGCCTCTGGAAAAGTCGACCAGAGCTGTCTAGCTGTGGCAGCTATTTTTGCATATTGCAAGAATAGTCCGGCTCCTAATTCAAATGTTTTTACCTCGTCTTGGTAGGTTATAAACCTACCTTCTGGGAATAGGTTCGCCAACATTAGGCAGCCTCCGTCCCTCCATTATGAATACATTTATTGTTCCATATGTTGTTACAGTGAAAAAGCCACAAAAGCTATTTTTACTGTAGCAAGGTTGGTTGTTCCATAAGGAACAACTAAGATGCAATACTATATTTAAAAATGCTATCTATGGGTAGCAAATGCCTAGAAAGTCAATTATTTATATTTTTTGTAATATTTATTAAAACCCCAATATACTGGTGAAGTTGTATATAATAAATATTAAGGGAAAGGTGCTTTGAGAAAGCTATCTTTTCCCTGCCTA
The DNA here is from genome assembly GCA_963921515.1 of Calotriton arnoldi. Lineage (NCBI taxonomy): Eukaryota > Metazoa > Chordata > Amphibia > Caudata > Salamandridae > Calotriton > Calotriton arnoldi. The sequence goes on from CAWUFW010008513.1 coordinate 836,196, forward strand.
AAGCCTTCAGAGGATAATTTTCATTAGCATCCAGCTGCAGCCCTAAATGAGGTATGAAAACCACTCCCAGAGCAGAAGACTAAGGCTTTAGTGTGGGGAGGTGTTTCTGTTCCTTTGCAGGATGGCTATTTGGGCAGTGCCCAAGAACATGGTTAACATCAAAGAGGCCTCCAATGTCACAAGCAAATGTTAGCTGACACCTGCGCAGGCCTTTCATTTGCTTCTTAAGTCAGGCAAGCTCTAATCACAGTGGGGAAGGAGCTGCCCACATAACTGGTTTGAAGTGACCACAGAGGAGAGTTTGCACATTTCCCAGGCCACTTATCTGGGGTGGGCACACATGCTTTGCACAAGAGGAGCAAGGTTTCATCATTTTGGATCTAGTCAGAGAGGGGCACTGTAGGATTCATTGCAGAAGGTCACACAGGAACTGCTGAAAACTGGGTAGGGTTACCACCGGTAACTTTTTCTCTCTTGGTTATGAAGGGGCCATGAGTTTCCCCCAACCACAGGCTACAACCAACCATAAATGTGTAACTCCTGTGCACCAGCATTAGAACACTGTGGACCTCTGGAAGAACAGAAGAAGTACTGTACCTGTTGTTTGAGACCTGTGGGAAGACCATAAGGGATAGACCTGCTCCCACATGTACCTAGAATGAAGAAATTGACTTCAAGGGTCAGTTGGCTGACCATCTGTTAAGCTGAAGGGACACAACAAGTTGCTAGAATACCTTATCCAAAAGAGCCCAGCTGACCGGTTCCAACTGCACCTGCTCTTGACCCTGCTGGTGGTGGCAGCATGAGTGAGTCTTGACCTCCAAGCGCTGTTCCTGTGGTCCTGGGACCCTTGACTATGTCAAACTTTACTCCTCCTAACATTCTGAAAAACATGAGACATAGAAACGTTTTGGCTCCAAAGACCTCTGAAGGACCTGAACAAACCTATCTAGTCTATCTGACCAACGTGCATTGCCACTGAGCTGAAGAGTCAAGCTTCTCCTGCTCTGAGCTTTCCCACAGCAGCAAATCCATTTCAAAGGGACCTTGTGGAGAAGGAACCCTGCCTCGTGGAGGCCTGTTTAGCTGCATTTTGCATCTTTGCCCTGTTGGAGCAATCTCAACTCCTAAAAGGTGAATGAGTTTGAATGTAGAGAACATGATCTAACAAAGTCGCAAAACGTAACCGGCTGGCAGAGGACTTTCCTAGGCATGGATTATTTTTAATCATCCCACTCAGTGCTTTTCCTGCCTAAACTACTGTCTTCACCGGGACCTCATCCAGCGCCTCTGCGATGTTTTGGAGCCCTTCTTTGATACCACCTGCTGTTTTACCCTTATTAAAGACTTTGGCTTTCATTTTTAAGACTAGATCCGAAGATAAAACCTCTGACCAGGTCGAACCTGGTTTGTGTAACTCACTCACATCCCCATCTAACACAACCAGTTGACTGTGGTTGGTACGTAATGCTTTTTGGCATTAATTTCATTTTACATTTTAAAAAAATCATATTACTGGTTCTCTTTATTTGATTTTTGTCATTTTGTTCATTGTATTATTCTGTATTATTATAAATTAGAGTGTGAATGAATGAACATTTTATTGTGCGATTACTTAAAATCATTGCAATTTCCCAAGTATGTACAGGCGCTTAAAATCATTTCAATTCCCCAAATTTCTGCAAACACATTAAGCTAAAATGGATACAATTTCCCCCATAGAAGTTCATACATTTTTAACTGTGGATGGTCAATTGCACTAACTTCAGTCATTGTGGCAGGATTGCTTAAAAATCATTACAGTTTCAGTATAACTTTTATGTGCAAATTGTCCATTTAAGAGAATCTGCAAACAATGTGCAGTGCTCAATAATGATGTACTAAGTAAAAAAGAGTCTGCATTAATCATTAAGTTGTGTTCAATTGCCTCTGCTGGCTATCTGGGACAAGTGCATCATCCTTTTTTATTATTGTCGCTAGATCCCTTTCAATCGTTGACCCAAGATCGTACCTCTGTCATATATTTCCCAAATTTGGTTAAGTCTGATGGGGAAGTGCTAGAGAAGAAGGCCAATACTTCTTCTAAGCTTGTCAGTAACCCTTTTGCCAGGAGCATTGGTTTGTTGTAGCAAGACTGGGTAGCAACATATCAGGTGCAGCTGGGGCTCCTCTCTGTACTTGAAATTAGAGTAGGGTTTTTATTGAGCTGTGGTCTTGATTTTTTATACGTTTTTGTACTTGTAAATGCTTTATGCATTTTTTCTGAAGCTAGTCCTGTCTTCTCTCTGCCATACCTACCAGGGGTTTAAAATACTGAAAGGTTTACTGGACATAACAAAATATTGACAATATTACTTGGGAGGACTCCCATCAGTCCTCCTAAAAAGTCACTTTCTCACACTCTATATAGTACATTTTTGAGTGTGAATGTATGCACCAGCAAACTTAAAAATGTGCCAAAGAGCAGGGCAAATACTTTTAATGGTAATCGCCATTCATTAGATTAATAGACATGATGGAGCTGACCGTTCTTTATAACTCTACAACCACTAAAGATCTCACACAGTAATCAGGACTGTTCTTAATGGTGTAATATACAGTACCTTTCATGACTAAGTACATGGGGAAGTAGGAGCAAGATCATATCCTCAAATCAGTTCACTAGCAGTTGAAAGTTCTGGATAATAAATCAATGGAAAGTGATAAAGATTATGAAATAGAATTTCTCCACAATCTAAAAAATGTATACTTCTAACATATGCAGTCTCTACAAATGAACTTACATGTATGCATCATCAAATCATCAATCATCAATCACAGCTGAGAGAAGGGATATTTTACCACAAGACTATGTCATAGTAAAGTGATATATGTTGCCAAGTATACTTTAAGCCCATGGTACAAATGGCATGCAATACAAGCAGATTCCGTGAATCCTTACAGGTAAAGAGACAGTGACTGGATGACCTTTTTGTAAGAGGTGCTCAACTTCACTAGAAATACATGCATATTTTAAAAGAGTCACATCAAGGATACAAAGGTAGACCCTATATTATATCAGAACAGAGCATGCATGATAATTGGCCATCTCTAAATCTAAGGCCAACTCTGCTTTTGTTAGGATTTCAGATATCAAATTCGAGGCATCCAATGAGAAGATATTATAAGTAGCATCCACATTATTATGGGATAGATTTGATTTTATCAATTACATGTTTGGAGACTTTACAATAAATGACCAAGAGGAGCAGCAAGAAGGTCAAACTGCATCTCTTTACAAAAGGTGGATACATTTTTTGGACTGCTAAAAGTGAAGCATTCTTCATTAGTCATCAAAGATAAACACATTTTGAAATGACAGTGGAACACTGTGGGGTCAATAATTAAACATGCGGTCCTTCTGATGGAGCAAGGACTCACAAATGAGACTTGCTCGGAGGCAATCTCCTCACAGTATTAATGTATTAAACTTCGTATTGTTCATACTAATTTTGCATACACGACATAAATAGCAAGGAAGCTTGCTTATGTGTTCTAACTAACAAGTAACGCTTGTCTGTTCTAAAAATGGCTGCTAAAATGCGGGAACTCTTCTACGCATGTCTCAACCATATCACGTGGTGTGACGTCTTACTTTGCTTGGTGGGAAAATTCTGCTTCTGCGCAGTGTGTTCTAATATGGCTGCTTAATGTTTTCACATGCTACAGCTTGCTCTCGTGTTGTAATTAAATTGTCGTTTTCTTAACACTATTAATGCGGGATAGAATTTATAAATGAATGGGAATAGAGTAGAGAGAGTGGGTATACAGTGAAACATTTATTTTGTGATTTTAATATTTTCTTCTTGTACTTTTATTAGTTCGTAAACTTGGGCCTGGGGTTGGTGAATTGAAACTTGAGAGACAAATGATTCTGCGCATGCATCTTGCATGTCTGCCAAGAGAAAAAGGATGAAGTCAACCTGGACAAAGTCCAAGGCCGCGACCTGATGGCCGACACTGCTGTACCCATGTCTTTCCTGTTAAATATGCAACATTGTACATGGAGAATGTATACATTTTGTCGTGAGACGGGTGGGAAATAAAGCAAATGTATAAATTTTGATGGGCGGTATTTTAAAAACAATGGTCTTCAGAAATCGAACTAAATTCATATGGTGTGAGGATCAACCCCCTGTCCCTGTCCAATTAGAAGTAGTTGTCCCATATTTTTGCAACATTAATGGGAGGTACATGGGTGTAGAAGGGTATAATAGATATAGAATTAGCTAATTAGTCAGAACAGGCATCCACAGACCAGGGCTACTAGCTCCAGACTGCCAAGCTGATTGATTGCAGACTGAATCGCTGTCCAGAAGAGGTCCTGAGGAGGGGGCGGCGGAGTCCATTAGAAGGAAGGCACGGGAAAATCGAGGAGAAGCGGAGTATCAGAGAGGGGAACGACGCAGGCGTCGTAGGTAGAGAGGTCACCGGTCCTGTCCTGAACCTGGAGGAGGTCTTTGCTCTTCATCCTTCCTGGGTCCTATTTTCCAACTCCTTGGCCAAGGGGTTTGGTTCTCGCACTTTAGGTAAATATATGCAACCTTTAGTTGCGCTGCTGTCTCTATCTTCTCCTTTTCTGAGGGACCATCATTAATCGATAATTGATTTCTTGTGCTTCATCCTGGATATGCGATTAAGTATCATGCAGCTCTGTAATTTACTCTGCTAAATTTTAGATAAACAATTTAAAACTTCCTGACTCAGTGATTATTTCAGGATTATGAATTGTAATGAATGTCACTCATTTTAAACTTCCCAATTAGCAAAGGATTCATTGGTAAGTCATTACTCTTCAATCAGAAGGTAATTGGTAGCAGGGATTTTGATAAAGAGTAACAACTGATACCCCAGCGTGAAATGCTAGCGTAGTATGAATGTATGGGCCCAAGTGAGTATCTGTTGTATGAATGCTCGTTGCTAGTATCGCGCTGGATCACTTCCTTGCCAGTTTGCTGGTGCTTGTAAACATTTCTTAATCCCCTTATGGTATATGATACAGTGTTATCATTGTATCAGTTTTTTATCATCAACCCTCAGCTCTAATCATGTACATATGTCATGTTTTGTGCATCATCAGATAAGCAGCAGAGCATGATCTTGTTTAGTAATAATACACTATGGACAACAGGTGGAAGAAAACTCCGAGGTATCAGTATAACCAAACAAACACACAAGTTAATAGTTAACAATACGGGGCGTGGCCAACAAGATGGCCGAGCGGCAGCACTGAATGCTTGCTCCGGCCCCATAAAAGTAATCCTTTTGAATCATGCTGCCCCCGTACCCCCTACTGATGCCTATTTGCCACAATTAAGTGGGGATCTCTGCAGGGGAATGATATTGGCCCCTGAATTGGCACCAGGATGCCAGATGCCAACTGTGTGAGCCTGACTGGCGAGTGTGTCGCTCAGGCCACAGTCGCTCCTGAAGCGCGGTGGGAGGCTCGTCGGGCGGGAGGTGAGTGCATGGATCATCAGCAGTGGTGTTGTGATGATTGAGAGAGTGCCCTGGTTGTGACCCCCCCCCATCGTCCGTCCTGGGAGACAAGCTGCGGTGCCCATCTGCGGGACCTGCCTCGCCCCTGTCGACAACAGAGGTGCAGGGCCCAATGAAGACGTTGGTTGCAGGCAGCCCTGATGCGGAGAGCCTACTCTTAGTGTAGACGGGACCCTAGCATTGGTGCTGTATTTACACAGTGGTTGGTGGACGACTGCAAAACCGATCTGCTGGAGGTGCAGAAAAGTGCGTGGTGAGCACTGGAGGGAAGAGTGTGGCTACGGGGAGTCCCCCGCGGGGTTACTGAGGGAATGGGAGTGGCACTCATGCCCCCCTCATTAAACCGGTGGGGAAAGCGTTAGCTTTCCTCACCTTGAATGTGCTGGCCTACTGCAGAGACCGCAAGGTTACTCTAATTGATATTTAGTGGAGCTGCGGTGATGCAGATTGTGAGGCAGGCGATTGGTGGGGAAGCCACTGCTGACGAGCCGGCCCGCGGTGAGAACTATGACCGGAGGGTGAGCACTTGGGCGAAGGGCAGCTACACAGGAGGTCCCCATGAGGGCTATTGAGGCAGTGGGGATGGTGCAGGAGCCCCCTCCTTTCCCTTACCCCACGGAAATTGGACCCATGTGGGCTGTAGTGACTTCTCTCACTTGCACTGCATGAATCCTGTACAGCAGCCACGCGGCTATGCTTGCCAAGGTCCAGTTGAGCTGCAGATATGACACTCTGAGCGGGCCTGGGATAGCCTGGGATAGTCCTTGGAACTCCTGGGATGACTGGTGCATCTACCCTCCGACATAGGAGAAGATTGGGACCTGACCACCCAGTCCACATAAGCTCTGCCTCGCAGTGAGGACTGCACTCTAGGGGTACCCCAATGGGGACTTGCCTGAAGAGCGGCGGGCTGCAACTGGCCTAATCAGGACTGTTGTCACCGCTGGTGTCTGCGTCCTGAAGGCGTGACCCTGGATTGATTTGTGGAGACAGCGCCTAGGTTCTCGACCACCTCAGGGTCTGGCATGGATTTTCCCGATGTGACTGGAGTGCTTGGTGTGACAAGGGGCCTGCCTGGTGTGGCTCGATCTAGCGGACTCTTTGGGTCTGGATTGGGACCGCACCTGGTGTCTGGTTCCTTAGCACTGCCCATCCAGGCTTGTGATATGGGAAGTTTTTTCACTATCTGGTACAATTGGACAGTGACTCTGTCATATTGCATCATGGGCAAGGATAAGGCTGCGCGTCCTATGCAGCAGACGAAAATGGATCAATACACTGCCTTGCATGCCAGTGGGAGTAAGCTGTAGACAGAGGGGATGCATACCCCAAGTGTGCCTGAACCCACAGGAGCACACATATTGGCAGCCAGTGAGGCATCTGTCCTGGCGGTGCAGCCTAAGGTGGAGGCGATCGCCATAGACGAGAACCTGTTGAGAGCGTACTTGCGTAAGGTGGCGGAATGCTCAACAGAGACTGAGAGCTAGGTGATTGAACTTTGCAGTTGAAGAAAATGGTGAGCACACTTGAAGCCCTCTCGAACAAAATGGAGGTAAGGAGGGAGGATGCTGAGCAGAGATCGTGTAGCCTACAATTTGTGGGCTTCCCAGACAGAGCGGAGAGGGATGGTCCTGAATCCTTCTTGTAGGATTGGTAAAAACTGACGCTCCTGAATGCAAAGCTCTCTAATTTCTCCGCTGTGGAAAGAACACATCGATTGCTGGCCCTGCCGCCCCGGCCAGCATCTCCCTCTTGCACAACCATTGCTAAATTCCTGAACTACAGGGATCGGGATAAAATTTTGCAAACGGTCCAGAAGCAGGGAGATCTGATGTTTGGCAATGTAATCATTTGTATCTTCCAGGATTACACTAGAGCAGTACAATTGCAGAGACAAGCATTCAGAGCTGTCAAACAGAAAATTCTGGCCATGAGATTGCAATATATGCTTTTGTACCTTGCTAGACAAGATGATCCATGATGGTTGGAGATACGGAGTGATGATCGGATGCTGGTGGAGGCTGCAGTGCGGAGGTATGGCGTGGCAGGGATTCGGCAGGCTCTGGGGGCACAGTCACAGAAACGAAGCAGATGGAGGAGGAGGTCACGATCTTCTGCCAGGGTGGTGGTGAGGATTGATGGCACAATCTATTTGGAATTGCAACAGCAGGAGACAGCAGAGGCCAGGGCACTGGTTGAGATGGTCAGATCGGCGGTGTCCTCCAGTGCCAGTTTAGAAATACATGAGGAGGCCGGGGGTACACCGCTGGCAACTGCAGAAATCTGAGGGGTGTGAAGACAATGGGTGACGGGGCTTGTGGGTGAGGGTCCTCACCACCAACATTCAGTAAGATATACACCCTGCCTTGAGGAGGGTGATTACACTGGCCCTGGATTCAATGTGACTATTTGTTACATTCTCAGCCATGAAATGTAACTGTGTTGGCTTGGGTGTGGTATTATTCTTTACTTGCCTGAAAATGCTAGATCCTTCAATTGGTACTATATGTCATTGGGATGGATGCACTGGGCGCCCATCCATATCCCTGAAGGGGTATGGACATGCTACATGTTTGCCACCCCTGTCATTAGGCCCTCCCCTTTCTTCTTTTTCTTCCTCTTTCTTTCATTCTTCTAATTAGCCTATTTCTTGCTATTTGTTGACCCATTGGTCAGTTATCTATATTGAACATTTGTTTTGCACACATGCTCAGAGCCGGGGAAGGTGGTACGCTGGGACACAGAGGAGGACGATTGCGATTGGGGAGAGAGGTTTTCCCCTTAGCAGTCTGATTCCTTAGCGAGCCTGCTATTTATGAGGGAATGTCCGTGAAAGGTCCCACTAGCCTCCAACGTTTGAGTGGTGTGGCAGAATTGACAGGGGGTTGGTAGTGATGATTGGCAGGCATACATTGAGTTGTGGGGTGTTTATGCGGGGGGGGACCAGCTGTTCTTATGGTTCAGATGCCGTGTTTTTTGCTCTTAATTGCAGCGATACATGCTTAGGATGAGTGGGAGATGGGTGGGGGGTGGCCTGGGAGGGGGTACATGCCAAGTGGATGTATGATGGCTAGCACAGTACGACTGCTGTCTTGGAATGTACAAAGGCTCACTCCTTCCAGACATACTGGACCCACACCTACCTTAGATGGTTGAAGATTAGCATTGCATTCCTTCAGGAGATGCACCTCAAAAATGGCGAGGGGAACTTTACTCTGTTACCTATTCGTCATATGCTAGGGGGTGTCTGTTTAGGTGGCACCGGGAGTCCCATTTCATTTGAAGGAGTAATCTGCAGATGTGGAAGGGCACTATATCCTGTTGCATGGTACCCTAGATGGACGTGAGGTTTGTCTGATGGACGTATATGCACCGAATATTGATGATGATGAATTTTTTGGGGCCTTGGGGGATGCCCTGCTGCCCTACATGGGCTGCCCCATTATATGGGCGGGGATTTCAACTGCATGTTAGATGGATTACTGGATAGACACCAGCCACAACAGGGTACAAAGCCTCATAAGGTAGCTGGGTTGCGAGAGGTTATGCACTGGCTGCAGTTTGTGGATGTCTGTCCCTCTGCGCAGGAATATTCCTGTTACTCTCCAACACTTGGTACTCACAGTAGACTAGATAAATTCCTTGTTGTGGGTGAGGTTGTCCTGGATGTCGTGAGGGTATTGTATCGGGTGCAGTTCCTCTCCAATCATGCATCCCTCCTCTTGGAGTGGGGGTTGTGGGGGTGGCTCCCTGCTGTTCCACTATGGAGATTGAGGCCTGAGTCTTTAGGGGATCCTGAATATGCATTAGATATGCAGGAGGTGCTGGGGGTGTTTCTTAGCGGCCAACTAGGGTATGGCCAATGCGTGCGGGATGGAAAGGGAGGCACTGAAGCTGGTCATCAGAGGGGCGAGCATGGGAAAAACATATGGCATCAGGAAGAAGTTGGAACCCTAAATGGAAGAGAACTTGCCGCCCTGCAGAGATGAGCGCAGTGATGAGAGGGGGATGAGGTAGCACTGACTGAGGTACATAGAGCTGTGAGGATGATCTGGGATAGACAGGGCTGCCATGTCCACAGGGACTATTGCCAGTGTCTGCCTGCATAGGTAAGGAGATAGGTCGGGCGCAAGCTTGCATGGTTGCTTAAGAGTGAATGCCTTTCATCCATAATATTAGCTCTCAGGGCCCCTGATGGTCATGGGCCAGTCGGCAGTGGTACGACTGTTACGAGCTCCCCAGGCTGGCATATATACTACCTCAGTGCGAGAGGTGGATTCAGCAGCTGCCGACTTCCTGACACGGGTGGAACTGCCAAGTTTAACAATGGTGCAGGCGGAGGGACTGGGTGAGGTTCTGATGCTGAACGACCCAAAGGAGGGACTAGAGGGAAATGCCCAGAACAAGGCAGGCTCCTGGTTGAGTTCTGTCCGGCTCATGCTGCTACCCTGCTCTCCGCATTCCTAGAAACTCTTTTGGAAGCTCGTGACAGGGGCGAACTGCCACTGTGTATGCGAGAAGCAATTATACTCATGCTCCCCAAGCCTGGCAATGACCCTGTAGATCTGGGATCCTATTACCCTTGTCCATGCTGAACATGAACGTAAAACTACTCGCAAACATTTTGGCGCTACGGCTGGGGAGGGTTACCATGCATATGGTGGGTGACGACCAGTGTGGCTTCATCCCAGGGAAGGGTTCGCATATGAAACTCCGGCGGTTATCTCATGTGATGCATGAAAGGCAGGTGTCTGCCTTTGATGCCGCCTTGATGTCATTGGATATAGAAAAGGCCTTTGATACTCTGTCATGGCCGTACCTCTGGGTAGTCCTGCCGTGCATGGGTTTGGGAACCGAGTATGTGTCATGGATATAGCTGCTTTATACGTTGCCCACAGCGAGAGTGCGATTGGGGACAGAGGTGTCTGAGGTCTTTGATATAGAAAGGGGCACACATCAAGGCTGCCCGTTCTCCCCGTTGTTGTTTGCACTTGCGATGGAGCCAATTGCGATCTATCTTAGAGTCCGCCTGGCGGATTTGGGGGTTCCAGTTAGTACCCATTGTCACGCTGTTTTGATGTACACAGATGAAACACTGGTGTATGTGAAGGATCCAGCGGTGTCCGTCCCGCTCCTCATGCAGATGTTGGGGCACTTTAGTGCAGCATCTGGGTACCCTGTAACCCACACAGGACAGTGCTATATCCCCTTGCCACATTGTCATACATAAAGGTGGTGCATCTTCCAGATGTGGCAATGGCATGGGAAGTGCTTAGTTTTAGCTACCTCGGACTTCAGATTACCCACAATAGTCAACTCCAGTATGCCCTGAACATGGGGAAAATCCTGGAAGGCCTAGAGTGTTCCATCTTTTTTTGGACCACACTGCAACTGTCGGTCATGGGCGGGGTGGCCTTATGCAAGATGATTCTCCTCCCCCACTACCTCTATTCGATGCAGAACTCTTTCTGCACACTGCCCTCAGCTATGTTTAAACAAATAGATAAGTTACTGGTGGATCTGATATGGGTGGAAAGAGATGCAGGGTGCGCCTGGACGTGTTGAAGCTAGACTTCGGCGAGGGCAGACTGGGGCTCCCTGATCTCCATTTGTACTATTTGCAGGTCTCCTACAATATGCAGTGATGAAGTGTGAAACTGAAAGTAATTGGGAGCAAAGCTTGATGTTGTGGACTGTGGGTTTTGTGCCGCTCGCTCAGTTGTTGATGCGTGGCAGGGACTTGCCGTTGGACACTCCTTTTTGCGTAGCGAATGTAGCAAGAGCGTGGGATATGGCGGTTCGTAAAGTTTCTAAAAAAGAGCCATATGACCCGCTTCTTCCGCTTTGGTGGCTGCGAGCTTTCTTGCATATCCGTGGGTCCATGAACATTGAAGGCTGGATCACGGGGGTTGCAAGATGATGGATGATCTGTATATGAACTGTACTTTCATGGCGTTAGCAGAGATAGGGACCCACTATGGGGTTGACGATAGACAATTCCTCCAATAAGCAAGCATTTTCCACACTGTGTGTAGGATATGGACCACCTTTCCAGAGGAGCCACAGAGATCCCATGTTCTCGGGATGATTTTGTACCCGGGCTCCTATAAAGCATCATCTTCAGATTGAATGCAGCGCTGAAGGTGGGTAGGGAAACGGTGGTGGCCATGAGGTGGGAAGCGTTGGACAGGGTGGTGGATACCCTGCTGACGGATGGCGAATTTTGCAGGGTGCGAGCGCAGGTGCGCGAGGTGGCAAGCAGTGACCGCTTTAAGTTGGTACAGTTTTACTATCTTTATCAGGACCTATCTGACCCCAGCCTGACTCCACAGAGCTTTTCCTGCATGATCATCGGGTTGCACGAGGTGCATCACAACGCCCGGGGACTTCTGCCACATGGCTTGGAATTGTGCACAGGTTCTGCCTTACTGGGATTAGGTACAAGGTGAGATGTGTAGGGTGATGAGGGCAGCTGTGGAGACTTCAATACAACATTGTCTGCTAGGGTTGCTGTCCCTCCCTCAGAAGGACATAAATTTGCTCAGCTTGGCCTACTATTAGCAAGCCGCCACATAGCTATACATTGGACTAGCCCTATGCCCCAGACGCTCCTTCGGTGTAAGGCAGACCTGCGAGAGTTGGCGGCAGCAGAGGAATGGACACTCAGAAAGGTGGGTACTGATGAACATGCAGAGAGGGATATTGAGATGTGGTTGAGTATGCTGTATGTGCTTGGAGGAAGCAGTGGGCAATGAGATGACGGGGTGGTACGGGAAGGGAGTGATGGGGTCAGTGACACAGATGCAACCGGTGAGAGTGAACGGGAGGGAGAATCGGGTTTACACATGTCACCTGATAGGACAAAATGATCAGGTTGTTTGAAAATCATTAGTGCTCCTCTTACTTGACTGTGGGAGTGGGCTTGGAAATGGATTGTGGCGCCATTGTTCTACGCATGCGCCACTTTACCATGAACTATGATATATGAGTGAAAGGGGAAGATTGTGGTTTCACTTCCCTTGGCTCAGCCTAAGACTATGTATGTTGGAATCCTCTCCTGGTTGGGACCTGCTGCCCCCACCCACCTCTGAATATATTGTATTTGTCAAACGTGAAAATGCTGCAATGTTGTATTTTGTATACTTCTTTGAAAAGCTGAATAAACAAATTTTGAAGAAAGAAAAAAAAGGTTAACCATACTAGAGCATAGGATAAGTTGGATACATATAGCACTCTCACTTCTTTTCACAGTCATGCAACAACAATGTTTAGTTGGGATTGATATAATGGTATCTACCTTCAAGGAGAAGTCCACAAATAGCCAGCTGTACTAAATAGAAGAAAGGTTTCTTATTTGAATAAGGGGCATCAAAATATCACAGCATTACTGAAACCCATTTTTATGGAATGTAACAAAAGTATCCAACCTCAAAGTTACCCATTTTGTCAGATTTTTTTTCTCAGGTCAATGAAATTACTTGGTTCACCCAACAGTTTTAAAGTTAGACTCCATGTATTCCCCGCTGACCAGGATGCAGAGCTCTTGATCTCTTAAACAACTGTTCTTGATTATCTGGGGTAGTGTAGGTGAGCAGTCAACTAATTCAAAGGAGAAAATGATGGTAAAAGTATGTTAGTAACACATAAAGTCAAGCGAGGCACATGTTATGAAATTAGAATCTGCATGCATGGCATAAAGAAGAAATATGACTAGCAAATGAATGAGAAGTATCAAGAGTGAGAAGAATTAAATGTGTAGGCATGGAGACAGGTAGCAAGGGATTACATTGATTCTGTTTTTAAGTGATTATGAAGTAGAACATATTTGGGCATCCATGTCCGGACATCTGAAAGAGATGATGTTAATAATGAAATAGTAAAATAGAATGAAACAAAGACCTGTTGTCATCAGACAAAAAGTGGTAGGAAAGGCTAAGCAAAGGGAATTTTAGAAGCCAGACGTGTGATGTACATAGAGAAAGTAAGAGAAGTGAACCTTTATTGACACTTGCTGGTTTTAGTAAGCAAACATGACTCTTTATATTAAATGTGCTCTTGATAATTCATTATGATCGTACTACATGGCAGTAACTTTGACAGTCTCACATTTGTCCAAAGAACGAGCTGAGTATAATGAATGCCTGAGAGAAAGGGACAGAATATAGACTTTCAGTGCAGTTAAGAGGCAGAATTTAATTGCCCTCCAGTTGTTCTCACATTGAAAAAGTAGAGAGGCCATCCTCTCTTGAAACTTATGATTCATCTTCTAATTTTGAAGCCCTATATCTGTAGCGTTTCTCATAGTTGTCTTCCTAACTTTTGCAGCTAATTTGCTATCCATTTTACATACAATTTCCCAGTACCATTTAAAGGTAATGGGGTTTTGGATGTACAGCTCAATTGAGGGGCATTTGCAAATATTGTTTATGCCGACTTTTGGATTTCTTTGTGCAATCCCCACTTTAGTGACAATTTTCCAAACAACAAGCTATTTACAGGCAGTGGCATGAGGTGTATAAAAATGACTGTGTTCATTATGTGAATTCAAGTGTAAAAAGGAATTGGTTGCAGCTCATTGGGCCATCAGGGCGCGACTTAGTTTACAAGTTTACAGATACATGTGCAATTTTAGAAAGAAAACATTAGGGCCCTAAATTATGAAAAATTACCAATTCGCAAATCATCTAAAACCTACTAAAAGAGGGCATGATGGTGCAAGTTACTCGGTTAACATCCAAATCGAGTAAGCTTTTTGATTCACATGATATCCCACTTTATAAAAAACTCATTTTTTCTCTATACATCAATACATCAACTCTGATATCTGTGCCATTTTGCCTCACTGCCAGAGAAAGGTTGTCTGCATTTAAGTGATCACAATAAATGTTCTTGAATATTCAAGAAGTCATGTGCAAATTAGAGCACGATGACTCATGAATAAATGGAAATATTAAGTGCTAAAATTAAGCACATACTTTCCAATGCATGCAAAACTAAATAAGCTTGTGCACACAAAAAAACATACAATTAATGACATGTATGGCACTTTCTCAGTGCCTTTTCAGTGAGCACTGATAAGTAGCCACTCTCACAGGTGGCATGCCAGGATGATTGATCTGTGTGCATGCAGGAGCACTAACAACAAAGTGTGATGATGATTATACATAAGAAAAACTGCATTATTGAAGCATGACTGCACAAAAACTATCCGTAATAACTTATGTCCCAATTTTTTTTTTCCCTATAGGTATTACGTAAGGGGTGAAAACCGTAAGTTACAGTTTCACCTTAGCAACAGAGGTAACTCCTCCACACTTGTTACAAACACTCCTTAGCGTGTGTGTTTTCACTACACCAAAGGCCAAAATTTCCTCTGCCACTTTTACTATTTGGTCCTGATGAAAGCCATTCCAATCAAACCCTATTTGGCTGAAACATGTAGACCAGTTGAAGGATGTATGAGATCATTGATATCTCAAAAACATCTGCATTCCCCTTTTTTAACTCAACCCCAGGCTCCTATTAATACATTTTTAAAAAAAACTCCACTTAGGAGAGGTTCTCTGGTGATAGTTTTAAATTCACTTCTATCACACAAATTGTCACCAATAAAGAAACAAAAAAATCCTGCTCCGCTGTAATCAGGCGTCGCAGCACACCTGGGATGCACTCGGCTTCCTAGCTGGGAACCCTATGATGAAGTGGGTGGGTGAGGGTTCTTTTTAAAAACCTATTGGTTTGTCCTTTTCATAATGTTGTTTCATATTCAGTTGTCATTGTGCGCCCATTCCTACTGTTGATTTACTCTAATCAGGGGAGAAGAATGAGCTCCCTAAGTTACTCCTTGCTCTCTCCATTTGTTGAATTATATATAGGCAGCTCACAGCTGTGAGAGCTTTTTATTGTGATCATTAACAATAACTTTTCCAATTCCGGGGCTTCATATTCTCACCATGGCAGAGAATCAGGGGCTGACATTTACCGAAGAGGATGTCAACCAGATCCTCTCTGGTCCCCCACTACTCTCAGGGGCATATTCACAAGGACTTATCGCCGAGTTTTCGGCACTTTAGCACAGCAAAAGTGGCGATAGAACTACCGCCCCATTCGCAAGCTGGTGCTAACTGCCTACATCGCCACATAACCCGCGATAGCTGGCGCAAAAAACATCGCCACGGTTGACACCGCCAACTAACGCTAATGAGATGCAGAATAGGCGTGTCTGTGCAAAAACACACGAAAAGACAACACCGCGCGATTCTCAACAGACAGCCAGATCTGCGATGCGAGTCAAAAACAGGCGATAAGCCGTGGTAGCAGCATGTATTTAACACCTGCCTCTTGCTGGTGCTAAGCAGGACGACCACCTGCAGTATGAAAGGGAGCCCAGACCAGAGCCACACCTGAAGACCAACAGACGCCATGGAGCTACTGATCATGTAGCTCGGAGACCCAAGAGGGCGACACCACGCACTGCCACCACCCCCAGGACCCGCCCAGCCCCCCCCCGGACTACCACAGTGGCAGCGTAGACAAAGACAGCGGACCTACCATAAACGCACCAGCCTCACAGACTTAACGCCAGAGGAGGTCATCGCCCACTACAGGCTCAAAAGGACAACCATCCTCCGCATCCTGACCCACATCGCCCACAGGCTGACGGTACCAACACAGCGGAGAACCAACATCCCTCTGCAGACAAAGCTGCTGGCAGTGCTGCACATGTTGGCCTCTGGTACCTTCCAACCCACAACTGCCAGAGCCGGAGGAGTCTCACAGCCAGCCCTATCCAAGTTCATCACACCTGTCCTGGATGCCATCATCAGCCTGGTACCCCAGCACCTTCACTTCCCCCACACTGCGCAGGAGCAGCTGGAGACCAAGCAAGGCTTCTACGCCATAGCTGGATTCCCTCACGTGTTGGGGGCTATTGACTGCACACATGTCCTACTTGTGCCCCCTGCCGACACTGCACACAACTACCGCAACAGAAAGCACACGCATTCCATCAATGTGCAGGCAATAGTGGACCACTGGGGACTCTTCAACAATGTTGTGGCCAACTACCCAGGCAGTGTGCATGATTCATTCATCTTCCGACAGTCCATCATCAACCAGCGCTTCCAGGATGGCACCTATGGAAATGCATTGCTCGTTGGTAAGTACCAAATGAACACACCACACACCTCAACTCCACAGTCATGCAACTCACAACTCTGGGAATGGGCAAAACTACATGCAACATGCCACACGCCCACCGACCAGACACGACAACATGACTCAATTGGAAACCTGGACTTGTCATGTACACAACCCAGCTATGGCATGGCACCACAGCCACACAATAGCAGAATGTGTGGAGATGCTGGAAGCAGGCATGTGCGCGTGTGGCAAGTGACTAATGAATGAGTACCTATCCAATGACAAGTGTGGCATGGATGTGCTGGACAGACTTGAGTATGCAAACCACGGAAATGTCCATGTGGACATTAACCGCTGTTGCATGGAGCGTAGTGGCCAGTGGGCGCTACCATGTCACCACAGGCTGTGGGGTAGACCGCAGTGATGATGCTCGTTACGTCCCCCCCTGTAGGCGTGGGCGCAGTGGGTTGGCCCTGAGTACGCCAGGCCTGCGTAGGGGTGTGAATAAAAACCCCGTCGCTCTGGGCATGGTTCTCTTCCCGAATGGCCAACGTGTCTGCCAGGGCGGTGCCTCTCAGCCCGCCACGAGGCCGACGCCGTGATCGGTGGGGCCTGCGACCCTGTGCGCCTGCTGCACCCCAGGGCGCTGGTCCCCAGACCCGTCTTGCCTGCCCCAGCGCACCAAGCCGCTCCGCTCACCTGCCAACACCGGCGTGTGTCAAAGAGGGCCCACCACGTGCCAGTGCAAGCTCCAAGCCCCATTCCCGCGACCTTGGCAGACACCTCAGACCATCGCTGGCCTCCACGACGCAGGCAGCAATCCTCTCTCGTTGACATACCCCACCGGCTTACACTTCGGCCCAGTTGGTGGCACATATGGAACTGAGTCTTGAGTTATGTATGGCAGTGACCAAATGTGAATGGCAGCGTCAATATCACTAAACTCCCTTCGATCTGTGAGCCAAACTCTGCATCGCAAGCACACGACACGTGTGTGTGGGCCCGTGCTGAGCGCTGCCCATGGACCACACTGCGGTCCAGTAGGTCCCACATCCAGCACTTTGTCATGATTCATGAATGGCAGAGTCCATACCAGTGAATGCACGGAGAGGAGTAAGAGGAAGATGCGGTTCAGTCTGGATGAAAGCCGGATCCTCGTTACGGAGGTGACCGAACACTAGCAACAACTGACCTGGGGCCACTAACCCTGTTCAACGCAAGCCTGCGACACGTGGTGCCACTAACCCTGTTCAACGCAAGCCGGCGACACATGGTGCCTTTAACCCTGTTCAACGCAAGCCGGCGACACGGGATGCCACTAACCCTGTTCAACGCAAGCCGGCTGCACGTGTTTGTGGGCCCCTGCAGACTACTGGCTCCGGCATGCACTGCGGGCCAGTTGGCCTCACACCAATCACACCAAGGCCAGAACAGCCAGGGCACAGCATCGTCGCAGGCTGCACACATGCTCGGCTCTGGTGCCGCAGCCTCCGTGAGCCACACGTCATTGCCACATGACATTCCAACGCCGTGTGTGGGAGTACCAGGAGGAGCTGGCTGAACTGCGGTTGGCCCATGCACACCGCTGCCACCGGCTGACACTGCGGTCAAGTAGGTCCCACATTTGTGACTGGGTCTTGATTTCTGAATGGCTGAGTACATACCAATGTACACGCCTCATCGCAGACTGCATCCCCTTGCAGCCCTGGTGCCACTGACTCTGTGCGCCGTGAGTCATGGTCACTCTCTGGTTGTACTTTGGTGGCGTCTGAGTCTGTGGCCTTGGGGTTGTCGTCATCATCATCTGGCAGGTATGGACATTGTGTTTGGCATGAGTCTGTGGCATTCATATCCCCCATGTTGCCTTATGCTGCTTGGTTGTGCCCTCTGCATCATGCCCTGGGGGAACACCTTCCACTGTCCCACGATACACTCAGCGACAGTCACCTTGGACATCTAGAAGGACCCGCTCAGCTCTCATGGGCCTAACCCAGTGCATCGCAAGTCACCGTCCCGTGGCGGTGTGCCAGTGCCGGCCGCTGTGCATCCGTGGCCACTAACTCTGTGCACCTCAAGTCATGGTCCCTTGCTGTTTGTACTGTGAACTTCTGATTGAGTGATGACTGTTGTAGTTGTTGCCGGCACCAGCCAATCCCTGGGGCTGTCTTACACACCCCACGCACAGCAAGCACAGGCGTCACTGGACTAGTGTGCCTGCCAACACATCATGCCGAACCACCTATTGACTCATCTCTCTCTGCACTGTCACAGGTGATCAGGGATATGCAGTCTGCCCTTGGATGATGACACCCCTCCGAGACCGAACACACATACCCAGAGGCAGTACAGTGCATCCCACATACGCACCAGGGGCATCGTGGAACGCACATTTGGCGTGTTGAAGTCACGTTTCAGGTGCCTGGACATCACAGGCGGAAGGCTCCTTTACAGGCCAGACATCGTGTGCAAGATGATCGTTGCATGTTGTGTTTTGCACAACATCTGTGTACGCTCCTATGCCCCATGGATCCCAGTGCCAGATGCACCGGGCGATGAGGAGGACGATTGGGCAGGTGGCCCACACCCCACTGCAGCAGGAATAGCCCGTAGGAACACCCTCATTGCCAATTTCTTCACCTGAGCACGTCACTTTGTGTCCGTCCTGTGCAATCATGGGACAGTACAAAATGTCCACTGGCACTGCATGTGTAAATAAAACTAATACAGGTTACAGGTTGTACTCGTCCATTGTCATGTCACAGGTTCCTGCGATGCCAGATGTGATTGGCCATTTTGTGCACGCATGCGGCACCAGTTGTGTCCTGTGTTCTGTTGTGGAAGTGTTGCAGTATGTACCACATTGTTGACGATGTTGGGGTGCTCAAATTCTTATGTGTGTATGCTGCACTGTGGCTGAGTCGCTATTTTGGAAAGAAAGAGGGGCCCCCGAATACAAGATAAATGCCTCGTCAGGGAAATACAATGAGGGGAAAAGAGGAAGTGAGCACCTAGGCAAGGTGCATTAACCAAATAACTGACACATCAACACCAGATAATTACAAAAGTAGTTACTTATAATAAGCAATGACCAAATCAATATTCTTTTATTATTGTTTTTTTATTTTATTTTTAACTTGAATTTGATAATATAAATATCTACTTATTTTTGCATAAAAAAATATTGTCATTACAAATATAAACACAAATTAAAAACACATTATTTAGTGTACATGCAGACAAACTGATAATTATATCCACATATCTTAGTTGTCTCTTTTCTACCTATTATTTATATTAGCTAAAGACAAAAATATCGTATGATGAAATCCTGTAAGCAAAAAACTATAGCTTTACTAGGATATAAACTGTAGAAACAAATAAATTCTTGAATTCTACAACAAATCATACATGTAATGCATTCAATACACATCCATCCTTATGATGGCATGAGGAGACTGGCGGTTTGAGATCTAACAACTACGCGCTTTCGGCTTAGGCCTTCGTCAGGACTCCGTCACAGGTTCTTGAAAGGAGAAATAGACAACAATGTAATATGATGTTAATGTGTCTGTTGGATAATATTTATTAAAACTAGTTCTACTTTAAACTATAAATTAATTAATTATTCATGAGAGGCTATATCTAATTGACACAGTAACGTTAAAAACAATTGATTTGTTATAGAATGAACCGAAAGTGATGGCCAAAAGACTGATGGCCAAAGAAAAGTAACCTGATACCCAAATCTGATTGACGTGCTCAATTTTGTTTGTAATTGCATTTACAAAAACCCATGAAACATTAAAACAGTGACATTGTGAGATAATCAGATGTCAAAATCGAAGTACCTTCACCCAACCGCTAATTGTGTCATGCTCAAAGAAATCATCCTATATGAAATATACCTTAGATTCAGGCACAAAAAGGATGTGCCCTGCATCCCAATTTTATTTGGTTTATCTGCGGCAGCTCTGTTTATTTATGCTGTTTGGAAAATAAAAGATTATTATTTTTCTAACCCATCAGTAATAGATATTTATATCTCGCATATTACATATAGGTCTCTTGATTTATTCAATATTGTTCCTTTTATTTCTCGTTATTGTAAATAAAGTTGTAAATCTTTTATGTGAAATTTGTAATGCTCCTGCTATCCTGCTACGGGTCGCATAACTGTAAAGTACCTGAATCTACTAGATAAGTACATTTATATTATCAGGATGAAAATATCTAACTAACACTTAGTCTCTTATTTACGTGTTATATTATGTATTCTACAATTCTACAAAATGTAGATAATGCTACTTAAATTAATATCTAGGCATATTCATAGAACGTACCTGTTCAGAAAATGCTCTTTTCCCTTTCTGAATTTATAATTGAACTGACTCAGTCCAAATGCATGGAACAGGATTATTGTTTGTATTCTAAAAAGTAAAAGAGAATACAGAGAAAGTTGTAGGAGAATCAGGTGAATGAAGGACTATAAAAGATCACCTGAATTTAGTATTGAGTCATAATAATCGTGAACAAAGCGAATTACTAACCCTTTATTTATTCTTTTAGTTTTTTCCAATTGTAGGTTCAGTGATGTGTTGTTTTAATCAACACACATCATGCCCGTACCACTCGAGCCAGAAATCTTCTAGTACTGAGACTATAAACCAGAAAGAAAAAGATGGAAATGAATATGTTTTATGTTTTGAAGTCACACGTATTTGGCAGTTAGAAGCTTATTTATATCTTTTTTCAAAAGGAAAAAATTATTTTTTTCTCCTCAACTGTTGAGTAACGACTTATACACTAGATATGTCCTCATTATTAGGAACTGGTTAATCACGACCTTGGTGGTTGCTATGCAATGGACCCACCTTTGAATAGAAATTAAATGAGACCCGTTTAGAAAAAACTAATATAATTCCATTCCTACGTGTGACCAGAGAGGCAAACAACTATGGGCATACCCACCGAATCACAAAAACTCTATCTCCCAACTGAATTATGTAGAGATTACTGTGCCGCATGATCTATAGCCGGTACTACTACCGTTTTACTTTTTGTCATTAGGAGTGAAGTAAAGTCTAAGCTGTTAGCGTCTATAACTTCCTCTCTTCTTATCCCGCCGGTGCTGGCTAGTTGAACTGGATTCTTAATAAGCAGCGACGCAGACTATATTGTTTTGAAACTGAGCTATGACCTTGAGCCTCTGTTATAGTTAGGTTCCCAACTCAAATGTAAGTATTGGTAATTATAGCGCTGATATTGAAAAAACCGCAAATTTGAAACCCCACACATCTAACAATGTATTACGAGGCTCCAACAAAAGGCCCTATCTAGTGTCCCTAAAACTCTTGTTTCTAAGAATAACGCTTACCTGCCGTATGTTTGGGGTTTGAACACCTTCGGGTGGAAAGATGCTGGGAATGGAAGCCCGCCATGTTCGCTTAAGTACGCAAAATGACCCTATACGTCATTGCGTCTAATTACTGACGGAGTAAGCCACATCTCCCTCATGATGGTCCTAACATGGGCGCCATCTTGAATGTACCCAGGCTCGTATTTAATTTACATCTAACTTGGCAATGAATGGTAAAGGGTTTAAACAGTTCCTTATAAAACAAACCGAATGTAGCTGGAATATCTGCTATCTAAGCGTCTTGCTGAATTGCAAATAAAATTCTAGATGGAGATCTAAATTATTGCTTCCAGTTGCTATATGAGCAGACTAAAACTAAATTATCTTGTGCAAAACACTATATCAATAGACATGAACCTTGCATTCGGATGTTATACAAAACCATGCAGGTAAAGCCCAATATCAAAAGGCAAATAACATATATTTAGTCATTATTTTTGATAGCCTGATCCCAGGGTATTTCTTGGTTTAACCCCTTTATTGCCGTCTCCAGAGTGTATATCCAGAAAACTTCTCTACGTTTTCTTATTTGTTCTGTAGTTGTACCTGATTTACTTCTTATTTTTTCAATGATATACCATTGTAAATCGTCTGGCGTATGTGCATGATCTAAGCAGTGTTGTACAATCGGAGCTGTTAATTTCCGATTCCTAATGGCAGACCTATGTTCTGTCATTCGTGTGCTGACTGCCCTGCTAGTTTCACCTACATATCCAAGATTGCATGGACAAATCAGAAGGTAAACCACGTCTGTTGTTTTACAGTTAGTGAGACTTGTAGATGGTATATGATGACCATTAAATTGAAAAGTTGAAGACTCTATAGCTGTGGCACAGGATTTACAGGTATTACATTTGTAATTCCCTACCACTGGATTGGGACCTTCGATACTTCTTTGTGCAAACGTATTGGTCTGCTTCATCCTTGATCTGACTATGTGGTCCTTTAAATTCTTGTTTCGTCGATATGCAAAAAGTGGTCTGGACATTAAGGTCTTCTTATTTATATTTAGAATGTTCCAGCTTGAGCATACTGCCTGTTTAACTCTCTCATTAATCATGGAATGCCTGGTCGCAAAAACTAGCGAAGTGTTAGTTTTAACTCGAATGTTATGCAATAAATGCTGTCTATCAAAAAACCTTGCTCTTTTATAGGAGTCACGTACAAGACGTTTGGGGTAACCCCTAGCCAGAAATTTATTTTTCATGTCTAATGATTTTGCATCAAAATCTTTGATATTTGTACAATTTCTGCGCAAGCGTAAAAATTCCCCAAAGGGTATACTGTTCTTTTGTGTCGTCGGGTGGTAGCTGTCATAATGCAACAGCGTATTTCTCGCTGTCGGTTTAATATACAAATCTACCACTAAGAAACCCGACTCATTTTTAATCTTAACATCCAAGTATTCTACTTGATTGTTACTGACATGGTTGGTAAAATGAATATTTTCATCACACAAGTTTAGCCAGTCAAAAAATTCTTTTAACTTGTCTAGTGAGTCTATCCAAATGAAGAAAATGTCATCTATAAATCTAGCCCATTTAGACACAGATTCAAAAATGGAGCTATTTCATTATAAATGAATTTCTTCTCGAATAATGACATGTATATATTTGCCACCGTGGGGGCACAAGATGCCCCCATGCTAACACCCTGTGTCTGTTTGAATAATTGGGTGTTAAATTCAAAAACATTGTCTTCTAGCACTATTTTTAAACATTCAAGCACAAAGATGGTCGGACATGGAATTTGGTATGTGTTGATAAACCACTTTACAGCTTCTATTGCTCCATAAATGGGAATATTGCTGTAAAGAGCTTCTATATCCATTGTTACAAGATACTGAGTCATGGAGCAGAAGGGTGTATCTTCAATTAGATTTATTATATGTCTGGTGTCTTTGACATAGGCTGGTGTTCGAGATATGTAGGGGCATAGAATGGCATCAACATATTTGGAGAGGGGCTCCGTAATTGAGCCAATAGTTGTAACAATTGGTCTCAGTGGAGGATTCACCTCATCTTTATGGATTTTTGGAATCCCGTAAATAGAAGCCATCCTTGGTTGTTCCACATTTAAAAAAATCCATTCCTTTTCGCAGATATCTCCTTCCCTTAATGCTCTGTTTGTAAGCCTACGTATTTTTGAGGCAATATTAGTCGTAGGATCTCTTGTTATTTTGTTATAAAAGTGAGTATCACCCAGCATCATTTCCATTTTGGTGACATACACATGGGTGTCAAACAGGACAATTCCACCCCCTTTGTCACAGGCTTTGATCGTGATAGTAGGAGTGTGTTTAAGATCTTCTAAGGCTTGATGTTCTTCTCTACTCAAATTGAAGGGTGTCTTCTGTACATGCTTGATAATATTGGTGATCTTGTTATAAACCACCTGTTCAAACACCGCCACTTCTGGTGGAAGTAGATCTAAAGTGGGGGTAAAAGTAGATTTAGGGGAGAGTCCAGATAGATTCCCTATATCTATTAGCGGTTCTTTATTGGCAAAGAAAATTTGCAGGCGTATTTTTCTGAAAAAGGCCATGAGGTCTCTCAATAATTCAAATTAATTTAAACCTGAGTGAGGAGCAAACGACAAACCTTTAGTTAATAAAGTATAAGTTGAATCCGAGAATAAGGAATCACTTAGATTAAAGATAGGAATGGATGTTACTCTCTCCAGTATTGAGCATTTCGGGTCACGAGATACTGATTGTGGTCCATCTGAGGATTGCCCTGGAATCTCGGTTGGAATTGAGGTTGGGGTTGGGATCTCCAATTGGTTCGTCTCATGAAGCGCCTCCCTAAAAAAGGTTGGACAAACCTTTGTCTTCTTGTATTAAAACCATTACCTCTGGATTCATAATTACTACTTGGACCTTCATTATCCGAATCGGAGGTATCTGAAAAGGTCGTAATTTTACGACCATATTGTCTATTCGTTGATTGATCATAGTATGTACCTTCTGATTGATTGTAATAATTTTCTGATAGGTACGGGTAAGTATTTTCCTTGCTGTAATAGCGAATATCTTTTTTTAGTTTGTCTACCTTTCTTTTTATTAGATATTCAGTATAAGAAGATAGATCTCTTTCTATATTCTCTAACTTTTGTTTGACCTCTTCCAGAACACCTGATGCTCTAATTTTATTCTCCAGATCTAGTATTTCAGATGCCAATTGTGCGATGACCTCCTTAGCTGTTTCAACTATGAGCATCATGAAGTCACGGGAACATCTATTGGCAATCAATGACCATCGTTCCAAAAACTGTTTGATTTGGACAAATAGTCCTGGGATGTTTCTTACTCTCAGACCTTGGGGGATGACTCCTGCCTTGAGATATTCGAGCATGTACTGTCCGTGTAATTCGATCCTTTTGATCTTTTTTCTCAGGGCTAACAATGCTACCGTGTCTTCACTTTTATTCGTATTGTTTATTATTTGTTGGCCAAAATTAACTGTACTACCCACCATATCAGCAAACTGTTCATCAGTAAAACCAAAGGATTGTAGGCTTGCCATTTTTGTTAACTATTGAGATGTAACAGAGAAAAGAACCACCACCAAACTAGTGAATCAAAACAATAAAAAGAATTATAATGAATAATTCTGATTAGAGACAGTAAAGACCATAAAATACTGTGTCAACCAAAGGTCACCAAGCTCATGACTGATTTAACGATAACAAAAAATAACCTTACCATAAATTTAAGCTGAACTACCCCACGCAGACAGGCTGCGGGACAACTATTTTGGAAAGAAAGAGGGGCCCCCGAATACAAGATAAATGCCTCGTCAGGGAAATACAATGAGGGGAAAAGAGGAAGTGAGCACCTAGGCAAGGTGCATTAACCAAATAACTGACACATCAACACCAGATAATTATAAAAGTAGCTACTTATAATAAGCAATGACCAAATCAATATTCTTTTATTATTGTTTTTTTATTTTATTTTTAACTTGAATTTGATAATATAAATATCTACTTATTTTTGCATAAAAAAATATTGTCATTACAAATATAAACACAAATTAAAAACACATTATTTAGTGTACATGCAGACAAACTGATAATTATATCCACATATCTTAGTTGTCTCTTTTCTACCTATTATTTATATTAGCTAAAGACAAAAATATCGTATGATGAAATCCTGTAAGCAAAAAACTATAGCTTTACTAGGATATAAACTGTAGAAACAAATAAATTCTTGAATTCTACAACAAATCATACATGTAATGCATTCAATACACATCCATCCTTATGATGGCATGAGGAGACTGGCGGTTTGAGATCTAACAACTACGCGCGTTTCGGCTTAGGCCTTCGTCAGGACTCCGTCACAGGTTCTTGAAAGGAGAAATAGACAACAATGTAATATGATGTTAATGTGTCTGTTGGATAATATTTATTAAAACTAGTTCTACTTTAAACTATAAATTAATTAATTATTCATGAGAGGCTATATCTAATTGACACAGTAACGTTAAAAACAATTGATTTGTTATAGAATGAACCGAAAGTGATGGCCAAAAGACTGATGGCCAAAGAAAAGTAACCTGATACCCAAATCTGATTGACGTGCTCAATTTTGTTTGTAATTGCATTTACAAAAACCCATGAAACATGAAAACAGTGACATTGTGAGATAATCAGATGTCAAAATCGAAGTACCTTCACCCAACCTCTAATTGTGTCATGCTCAAAGAAATCATCCTATATGAAATATACCTTAGATTCAGGCACAAAAAAGGATGTGCCCTGCATCCCAATTTTATTTGGTTTATCTGCGGCAGCTCTGTTTATTTATGCTGTTTGGAAAATAAAAGATTATTATTTTTCTAACCCATCAGTAATAGATATTTATATCTCGCATATTACATATAGGTCTCTTGATTTATTCAATATTGTTCCTTTTATTTCTCGTTATTGTAAATAAAGTTGTAAATCTTTTATGTGAAATTTGTAATGCTCCTGCTATCCTGCTACTGGTCGCATAACTGTAAAGTACCTGAATCTACTAGATAAGTACATTTATATTATCAGGATGAAAATATCTAACTAACACCTAGGGGCCGATTCCGATTCGGGCCGGAAATCTCTCCGACCGAGCCGGACCCGGAGAGATTTCCGACCGAATCGGACCCGTGCAGCCCGACCGAACGAGTACGATGTGTCCGTATGCTGTCGGACTCGATTCGGTCGGACTCCCATTGAAGTCAATGGGAGCCTGTTGTACGACGCGTACACGGGCTCCCATTGACTCAATGGGTGCGATGCAAACAAGGGCGCCCCCCACAGCGTGTACGCGGCGAAGCGATTCGCCCCGTACACGCACAGGTAGGGGGACCCATGGGTCCCCCTGTGTGCGACTTCGCGCGGCTACGCGTTCAGGGGGTCCGACACGGACCCCGAGCACGGCTCCGACAGCTCTTCTGAGCCGGAGTGTGCGGCTCGGTCGGACTGCTCGCGGCGCGCATCGTACTCACCCGGCCGGGAAACGTCTCCATTGCGCGGTGCGAGTCGAGTCCGAGCGAGTCGGTCGGTGCGGTTCGAGCCGGGAACAAGTCGGTCGGAGCGGTCGGGATGCCCGGACGAGTCGGTCGGCGATTTCGCATCGTACTCGCTCGTCCGGACGCGCGTACGGATCGGTCGGGAAACAGGGCTCCGAATCGGATCCGGTAAAGCCGAATCCGATTCGGAGCCCTACCGGCCGAGATCGGAATCGGCCCCTTAGTCTCTTATTTACGTGTTATATTATGTATTCTACAATTCTACAAAATGTAGATAATG
This sequence comes from Calotriton arnoldi, assembly GCA_963921515.1. Classification (NCBI taxonomy): domain Eukaryota; kingdom Metazoa; phylum Chordata; class Amphibia; order Caudata; family Salamandridae; genus Calotriton; species Calotriton arnoldi. Next base: position 864,088 of record CAWUFW010008513.1, read on the forward strand.
CTACTTAAATTAATATCTAGGCATATTCATAGAACGTACCTGTTCAGAAAATGCTCTTTTCCCTTTCTGAATTTATAATTGAACTGACTCAGTCCAAATGCATGGAACAGGATTATTGTTTGTATTCTAAAAAGTAAAAGAGAATACAGAGAAAGTTGTAGGAGAATCAGGTGAATGAAGGACTATAAAAGATCACCTGAATTTAGTATTGAGTCATAATAATCGTGAACAAAGCGAATTACTAACCCTTTATTTATTCTTTTAGTTTTTTCCAATTGTAGGTTCAGTGATGTGTTGTTTTAATCAACACACATCATGCCCGTACCACTCGAGCCAGAAATCTTCTAGTACTGAGACTATAAACCAGAAAGAAAAAGATGGAAATGAATATGTTTTATGTTTTGAAGTCACACGTATTTGGCAGTTAGAAGCTTATTTATATCTTTTTTCAAAAGGAAAAAATTATTTTTTTCTCCTCAACTGTTGAGTAACGACTTATACACTAGATATGTCCTCATTATTAGGAACTGGTTAATCACGACCTTGGTGGTTGCTATGCAATGGACCCACCTTTGAATAGAAATTAAATGAGACCCGTTTAGAAAAAACTAATATAATTCCATTCCTACGTGTGACCAGAGAGGCAAACAACTATGGGCATACCCACCGAATCACAAAAACTCTATCTCCCAACTGAATTATGTAGAGATTACTGTGCCGCATGATCTATAGCCGGTACTACTACCGTTTTACTTTTTGTCATTAGGAGTGAAGTAAAGTCTAAGCTGTTAGCGTCTATAACTTCCTCTCTTCTTATCCCGCCGGTGCTGGCTAGTTGAACTGGATTCTTAATAAGCAGCGACGCAGACTATATTGTTTTGAAACTGAGCTATGACCTTGAGCCTCTGTTATAGTTAGGTTCCCAACTCAAATGTAAGTATTGGTAATTATAGCGCTGATATTGAAAAAACCGCAAATTTGAAACCCCACACATCTAACAATGTATTACGAGGCTCCAACAAAAGGCCCTATCTAGTGTCCCTAAAACTCTTGTTTCTAAGAATAACGCTTACCTGCCGTATGTTTGGGGTTTGAACACCTTCGGGTGGAAAGATGCTGGGAATGGAAGCCCGCCATGTTCGCTTAAGTACGCAAAATGACCCTATACGTCATTGCGTCTAATTACTGACGGAGTAAGCCACATCTCCCTCATGATGGTCCTAACATGGGCGCCATCTTGAATGTACCCAGGCTCGTATTTAATTTACATCTAACTTGGCAATGAATGGTAAAGGGTTTAAACAGTTCCTTATAAAACAAACCGAATGTAGCTGGAATATCTGCTATCTAAGCGTCTTGCTGAATTGCAAATAAAATTCTAGATGGAGATCTAAATTATTGCTTCCAGTTGCTATATGAGCAGACTAAAACTAAATTATCTTGTGCAAAACACTATATCAATAGACATGAACCTTGCATTCGGATGTTATACAAAACCATGCAGGTAAAGCCCAATATCAAAAGGCAAATAACATATATTTAGTCATTATTTTTGATAGCCTGATCCCAGGGTATTTCTTGGTTTAACCCCTTTATTGCCGTCTCCAGAGTGTATATCCAGAAAACTTCTCTACGTTTTCTTATTTGTTCTGTAGTTGTACCTGATTTACTTCTTATTTTTTCAATGATATACCATTGTAAATCGTCTGGCGTATGTGCATGATCTAAGCAGTGTTGTACAATCGGAGCTGTTAATTTCCGATTCCTAATGGCAGACCTATGTTCTGTCATTCGTGTGCTGACTGCCCTGCTAGTTTCACCTACATATCCAAGATTGCATGGACAAATCAGAAGGTAAACCACGTCTGTTGTTTTACAGTTAGTGAGACTTGTAGATGGTATATGATGACCATTAAATTGAAAAGTTGAAGACTCTATAGCTGTGGCACAGGATTTACAGGTATTACATTTGTAATTCCCTACCACTGGATTGGGACCTTCGATACTTCTTTGTGCAAACGTATTGGTCTGCTTCATCCTTGATCTGACTATGTGGTCCTTTAAATTCTTGTTTCGTCGATATGCAAAAAGTGGTCTGGACATTAAGGTCTTCTTATTTATATTTAGAATGTTCCAGCTTGAGCATACTGCCTGTTTAACTCTCTCATTAATCATGGAATGCCTGGTCGCAAAAACTAGCGAAGTGTTAGTTTTAACTCGAATGTTATGCAATAAATGCTGTCTATCAAAAAACCTTGCTCTTTTATAGGAGTCACGTACAAGACGTTTGGGGTAACCCCTAGCCAGAAATTTATTTTTCATGTCTAATGATTTTGCATCAAAATCTTTGATATTTGTACAATTTCTGCGCAAGCGTAAAAATTCCCCAAAGGGTATACTGTTCTTTTGTGTCGTCGGGTGGTAGCTGTCATAATGCAACAGCGTATTTCTCGCTGTCGGTTTAATATACAAATCTACCACTAAGAAACCCGACTCATTTTTAATCTTAACATCCAAGTATTCTACTTGATTGTTACTGACATGGTTGGTAAAATGAATATTTTCATCACACAAGTTTAGCCAGTCAAAAAATTCTTTTAACTTGTCTAGTGAGTCTATCCAAATGAAGAAAATGTCATCTATAAATCTAGCCCATTTAGACACAGATTCAAAAAATGGAGCTATTTCATTATAAATGAATTTCTTCTCGAATAATGACATGTATATATTTGCCACCGTGGGGGCACAAGATGCCCCCATGCTAACACCCTGTGTCTGTTTGAATAATTGGGTGTTAAATTCAAAAACATTGTCTTCTAGCACTATTTTTAAACATTCAAGCACAAAGATGGTCGGACATGGAATTTGGTATGTGTTGATAAACCACTTTACAGCTTCTATTGCTCCATAAATGGGAATATTGCTGTAAAGAGCTTCTATATCCATTGTTACAAGATACTGAGTCATGGAGCAGAAGGGTGTATCTTCAATTAGATTTATTATATGTCTGGTGTCTTTGACATAGGCTGGTGTTCGAGATATGTAGGGGCATAGAATGGCATCAACATATTTGGAGAGGGGCTCCGTAATTGAGCCAATAGTTGTAACAATTGGTCTCAGTGGAGGATTCACCTCATCTTTATGGATTTTTGGAATCCCGTAAATAGAAGCCATCCTTGGTTGTTCCACATTTAAAAAAATCCATTCCTTTTCGCAGATATCTCCTTCCCTTAATGCTCTGTTTGTAAGCCTACGTATTTTTGAAGCAATATTAGTTGTAGGATCTCTTGTTATTTTGTTATAAAAGTGAGTATCACCCAGCATCATTTCCATTTTGGTGACATACACATGGGTGTCAAACAGGACAATTCCACCCCCTTTGTCACAGGCTTTGATCGTGATAGTAGGAGTGTGTTTAAGATCTTCTAAGGCTTGATGTTCTTCTCTACTCAAATTGAAGGGTGTCTTCTGTACATGCTTGATAATATTGGTGATCTTGTTATAAACCACCTGTTCAAACACCGCCACTTCTGGTGGAAGTAGATCTAAAGTGGGGGTAAAAGTAGATTTAGGGGAGAGTCCAGATAGATTCCCTATATCTATTAGCGGTTCTTTATTGGCAAAGAAAATTTGCAGGCGTATTTTTCTGAAAAAGGCCATGAGGTCTCTCAATAATTCAAATTAATTTAAACCTGAGTGAGGAGCAAACGACAAACCTTTAGTTAATAAAGTATAAATTGAATCCGAGAATAAGGAATCACTTAGATTAAAGATAGGAATGGATGTTACTCTCTCCAGTATTGAGCATTTCGGGTCACGAGATACTGATTGTGGTCCATCTGAGGATTGCCCTGGAATCTCGGTTGGAATTGAGGTTGGGGTTGGGATCTCCAATTGGTTCGTCTCATGAAGCGCCTCCCTAAAACCTTTGTCTTCTTGTATTAAAATCATTACCTCTGGATTCATAATTACTACTTGGACCTTCATTATCCGAATCGGAGGTATCTGAAAAGGTCGTAATTTTACGACCATATTGTCTATTCGTTGATTGATCATAGTATGTACCTTCTGATTGATTGTAATAATTTTCTGATAGGTACGGGTAAGTATTTTCCTTGCTGTAATAGCGAATATCTTTTTTTAGTTTGTCTACCTTTCTTTTTATTAGATATTCAGTATAAGAAGATAGATCTCTTTCTATATTCTCTAACTTTTGTTTGACCTCTTCCAGAACACCTGATGCTCTAATTTTATTCTCCAGATCTAGTATTTCAGATGCCAATTGTGCGATGACCTCCTTAGCTGTTTCAACTATGAGCATCATGAAGTCACGGGAACATCTATTGGCAATCAATGACCATCGTTCCAAAAACTGTTTGATTTGGACAAATAGTCCTGGGATGTTTCTTACTCTCAGACCTTGGGGGATGACTCCTGCCTTGAGATATTCGAGCATGTACTGTCCGTGTAATTCGATCCTTTTGATCTTTTTTCTCAGGGCTAACAATGCTACCGTGTCTTCACTTTTATTCGTATTGTTTATTATTTGTTGGCCAAAATTAACTGTACTACCCACCATATCAGCAAACTGTTCATTAGTAAAACCAAAGGATTGTAGGTTTGCCATTTTTGTTAACTATTGAGATGTAACAGAGAAAAGAACCACCACCAAACTAGTGAATCAAAACAATAAAAATAATTATAATGAATAATTCTGATTAGAGACAGTAAAGACCATAAAATACTGTGTCAACCAAAGGTCACCAAGCTCATGACTGATTTAACGATAACAAAAAATAACCTTACCATAAATTTAAGCTGAACTACCCCACGCAGACAGGCTGCGGGACAACTATTTTGGAAAGAAAGAGGGGCCCCCGAATACAAGATAAATGCCTCGTCAGGGAAATACAATGAGGGGAAAAGAGGAAGTGAGCACCTAGGCAAGGTGCATTAACCAAATAACTGACACATCAACACCAGATAATTATAAAAGTAGCTACTTATAATAAGCAATGACCAAATCAATATTCTTTTATTATTGTTTGTTTATTTTATTTTTAACTTGAATTTGATAATATAAATATCTACTTATTTTTGCATAAAAAATATTGTCATTACAAATATAAACACAAATTAAAAACACATTATTTAGTGTACATGCAGACAAACTGATAATTATATCCACATATCTTAGTTGTCTCTTTTCTACCTATTATTTATATTAGCTAAAGACAAAAATATCGTATGATGAAATCCTGTAAGCAAAAAACTATAGCTTTACTAGGATATAAACTGTAGAAACAAATAAATTCTTGAATTCTACAACAAATCATACATGTAATGCATTCAATACACATCCATCCTTATGATGGCACGAGGAGACTGGCGGTTTGAGATCTAACAACTACGCGCGTTTCGGCTTAGGCCTTCGTCAGGACTCCGTCACAGGTTCTTGAAAGGAGAAATAGACAAGAATGTAATATGATGTTAATGTGTCTGTTGGATAATATTTATTAAAACTAGTTCTACTTTAAACTATAAATTAATTAATTATTCATGAGAGGCTATATCTAATTGACACAGTAACGTTAAAAACAATTGATTTGTTATAGAATGAACCGAAAGTGATGGCCAAAAGACTGATGGCCAAAGAAAAGTAACCTGATACCCAAATCTGATTGACGTGCTCAATTTTGTTTGTAATTGCATTTACAAAAACCCATGAAACATGAAAACAGTGACATTGTGAGATAATCAGATGTCAAAATCGAAGTACCTTCACCCAACCTCTAATTGTGTCATGCTCAAAGAAATCATCCTATATGAAATATACCTTAGATTCAGGCACAAAAAAGGATGTGCCCTGCATCCCAATTTTATTTGGTTTATCTGCGGCAGCTCTGTTTATTTATGCTGTTTGGAAAATAAAAGATTATTATTTTTCTAACCCATCAGTAATAGATATTTATATCTCGCATATTACATATAGGTCTCTTGATTTATTCAATATTGTTCCTTTTATTTCTCGTTATTGTAAATAAAGTTGTAAATCTTTTATGTGAAATTTGTAATGCTCCTGCTATCCTGCTACGGGTCGCATAACTGTAAAGTACCTGAATCTACTAGATAAGTACATTTATATTATCAGGATGAAAATATCTAACTAACACTTAGGGGCCCATTACGATACCCGGCGTAAAAAAATCCGCCAGGCATGGAAGCGGCAAAAATCCGCCCGCACACACCGTCTGAACACCGACCACGCCATTACGATTACACAAACCGAAAACCGCCATCGGCGGAAAAACACACAAAATACCGCCCGCCAACGTCCGAGTCGGAGTCAAACCGCCCGCCACGGACGGAAACACGCATGACAACACAAAACCGCCCGCCCTCACGGCCGACACACCGCACGTGAAATTACGATCGCACCGCCATGAGCGCGGAAAACCACAAATATACCGCCCGCCAGCGCAAAGAACGCCGATGAGAATCGACACGGCAGAAGCCATGGCGCCCACGTACCTGCACAGAAACCATCCGCTCACAAAACCAATAGCACACAACATGGCCAACAAGTCCACACAGCAAGGCACGCACAAATACACAAGCACAGTACACATCCCGAAAACACCCCCCGGACAAACAAATAATACAAAGGCCAGAACCCCAGACACAACACACCTGAAAACAACAGACCATGAGGACACACCCACATAGGTGAGTACAAAAGCAGCACTCCCACAGACCACAACCCCTTGCTACATTGCAAACCAGAGAGGAGAGGAGAGGACACAGTGACACAGCAAGGACAGCAGCACACCACAGAAACGCACACATCACTACCACCACCACCACCACCACCACCACCAAACACCGGCACCACAAACCCCCTGCACATTACACAACACACACCGCACCAGCACCACAAACACCATGGCACCACAAAGAATGCCCAAGTACACGCCCATTGAGCTGACGGTCATGGTCGACGAGATCATCAAGGTGTACCCACAAATCTATGGGAACATGGTCCAGCACACACCACTAGCCACCAGAAACAGAATGTGGAACCGGATCGTAGACCAGGTCAATGCAGTCGGGACCCTGCCCAGGAACAGAGGTGAAATAAACAAACGTTGGAATGACGTAAAGAGCCTGGTCAAGAAGAAGGAGGGCAAAAACAGAGAGCTGGCTGCCGTCACTGGCGGAGGGAATCCCGCGCTCTTTAAGACCTTCAAAGCGTGGGAGGAGAAGGTGCGAGTCATAATACATCCGGAGATCCTCGCCAGATTAGCAGGGGGAGTGGAGGCTGGTAAGTACAAACTAATGTATACCAGCACACCGCTATGTACTCACATGCACTACCACCATGCCACAGCTCCCAGGGACAAACACCCCCATGTCCAGCACACAATACACAACACATCACACACACATGCAACAGACACCACCACACACAGCCCAAACCGAACAACTGTAACATACGTGGGGACATGTGTACAATCAGCCAGCCACGTAACCACCAACAGGTCCCCAAATATGCCAGAAGCGCCACAACGAGCACCCACCACACCCATGTGTCCGCCACAGCTGCACTAACCGACAAGTAACAGGTAAGTGGCAGGAACACAAAGTGCAGTGGGTGGGAGGGTGGACAGCCCAAGTACAACACACACCAGGCCCCAGTCCCACAGCACAGCAAGGAGGAGCATCCCCCACACCCTACAGCCACGTGTCAGCCACCGCAGTGCACAACGACAGCCGAAAGGCAGACATCACGGTCCACAGCAATCGGTGTCAGTGGGTGTCCAGCCACCCCCACGACCCACAACACCCCCCCACCCCCACAGACCTGCAACATGGAGCACCCCCCGCTTAGAGCCATGTGGCATCCAGTACAGTGCACGCACGAACAACTTGCAGGTGGGAAACTGGACAGGGCTGGATTACTGGAGGCATGAGGACCATAACACGACCAACACATGGGACATGTCACGTAGCAGACGAACACGCAGCACCGCCCACCGTCACGAACAAGTGAACAATGTGCACACGGACATGAACAACAGACTCACACCCCACATGACCCATCACATACATAGCAACACCCAAGGAGCCACGTCTGCATGCACAAGCCACACTGAATATAGTACCACACGGCAGCCACTGTGCAACTCATCACACACAACCGAAACACCATTGAAGTCCTGTCCATGTAGCCCCTACTGCCTGTCAACCACACACCCCACAACTACGCCTATGTAAGACAAACAACACTAGACGCAACAGAGCGGAACAACATAAATGCACACGAACACCACTGAACCCATCAAACACACAGACACACCATGCACATACAACATACCATCCATCCCATCCGTCAGCCCCAGTCACATGAAAGGCATGTCATCCGCACAGCTGCCACACATACAGCAGTCACGCTAAGATACATGCCCATGACCAACCATGTGCCAGAAGTCAATGAAGCGCACGACACACTGTGAGCAACAACACACAACATGGGCCACACCCCCCGAGCACTGCAGTGATGCACATGGCACAGGGCAGCACGCACACCAAGGAGATGGGACAACTGCAATACGTTGGCTGGCACACAACCATCACTCACTCATAACGATGCGTCCAATGCCATGTCCAGTAATCACAACAGACAGCAAATATGCAGGCCATGTCAAGCATGCACACACCTCAAACCATGCACTGTCATGCTGCCACAACACATGTCACGTTCGGCACCCATGGCTCACAGCATGTACCCCAAAAGCATATTCCCTCCCAAATGCAAATCTGGGGCATGGCCCCCATGTTGCCATATGCGTTCCTAAGCGTTCCATTTGAACCCCAAAAGCATATTCCCTCCCAAATGCGAATCTGGGGCATGGCCCCCATGTTGCCATATGCGTTCCTAAGCGTTCCATTTGAACCCCAAAAGCATATTCCCTACCAAATGCGAATCTGGGGCATGGCCCCCATGTTGCCATATGCGTTCCTAAGCGTTCCATTTGAACCCCAAAAGCATATTCCCTCCCAAATGCGAATCTGGGGCATGGCCCCCATGTTGCCATATGCGTTCCTAAGCGGTCCATTTGAACCCCAAAAGCATATTCCCTCCCAAATGCGAATCTGGGGCATGGCCCCCATGTTGCCATATGCGTTCCTAAGCGGTCCATTTGAACCCCAAAAGCAAAGTACAAACCAGACCCAGGATGGGCCAGGAGCCCGCATACACCAGAGTCACAATAAGTAGGGGCACAGCAACAAACCCATCGGCATGGCCAATCCGTCCCATGCCACATGTGCACAGCACACAGTCCCATTGCCAAGCACACACAACTACAAATGCTACAGCCACACACACGCCTCCGGGAAACCCATGTACGAGATTGCACGAACTGTTAATGTCAGACGACAAATACATACTTCGCCAGGTGCAACACAATAACAGATCTCATTCTCTCCACAGGTGACGAACTGCTGGATGCTGGGGATGGAGCCAGCAGCCAGCACAGCCAGCCTACAAGCCCCCAACGAGGACACACGGATCTGGAGGATCTGTCCTCCTCTTCGGACACGGACCACCAAGCAGGCCCATCTGGTGTGGCAGGGCCCAGCCGCTCCCCAGGACCCCTCCTACCCACCAACCCATCATCCAGGGCTGCTGAACATTCCCAGCCCCCTGCTGCCACTGTCGTTGCGGCCACACCCACGGTCATTGTGGCCACTACCACTGCCGCAACCGCCACCATCGCCGCACCGACCACCACCGCCGCCACCACCACCACGTCTTCGCTGGCACCAGCCCCAGCGCAGGTGGTGGCCCGGCCGACTGGATCCACCCTGGGAGCCACAGCGAGGACCGTGGTGAGCAATGTGGCTAGTGGGCAGGCCGGTGGCAGCAGGACTGGTAGGAGGAGCAGGGTCAGGGAAACGCCAGCCTCCCCTGGGAGCCATGCCCTGCCTCAAATGGCCAGAGTCCTTGGGGCCTATGAAGAGGCCCAAGGACAATGGGTCCGGTCTGCTTCAGACACGCGTGAGGTGCTGGGGGTGCTGAGGTCCATGGACGCCCGTATGGGCCAACTCGTGGACCTCATGGGCCAGCTGGTGGTGGCGGTGAGGTCACTGCCAGGGACAGCAGCTCCCCTCCGCCACCACCTGCCGGGGCGCAGGGTGGAGCAGCAGTGTCCAGTTCCCCTGCGTCCACAGCCAGTGAGCACACCTCAACCACCAGCATGTCGCAAGCAGGCACCCCCTCGCAAACGTGGAAGGGGACGTCCGAAGTGGAAGCAGATCTCCCGGGAGGACTTCGCACGCTCCAAACGCAAGTGAGGCAGCCAGCCAGCCTTCCGCCAGCCTTCCTTGACCAGCCACCGCATTGACTTGGACTACGATCCCACTCCACACAGCCATCTGGATGGCATGTGTGTGTTGGACTATGGACATAGAACCAGTGGGTACACCCTGAGCATCACGCAGCCATGACCGACAGCTCATTGTCACTGCACGCACCACTTTTGTCATCACCTTACACACAATCACATGTCACAGTTTGTAATAAATGCACCTTTTTCACTAACTGCTGTTTGTGCCCTGTGTTTTATTTGTACGGAATACAACGGCCACCTTGGGCGGAAAGGCACCGGATGCGTGGCATGGCAATTGAATCCGGAGGGCCTGTAGGGACCTAGGGGTGGGAGACAGAACAGGAGCACATTCAATGAGTGTGTCACACACCCATCACACAGTACATGTCAACAACTACAAGCAATGTACACACATCGCACAGAGCAATAGGGCACAATGCCACAGCCACCAACAGTGGCATACTACCCTGGCCATGGAGCGTTGACACACAGCACGCAGTGAACAAACGGCCACCCTGACACAGCACACACACACCTGCACAGATACAGCCACATCAGCCGTCGTACATGGACACTCACCGTCAAGTGAAGTAGCGGGCGATGAGCTGCTGCCGCACATTACCAGCTTCCTCCTCTCCGCTGTCCTCCTCACTCGAGCTGTCCTGGTCTGCGGGCTGGGGCCCTGGTTGATCTCCGTCATCCACGATGAGGGGGATCTGCTTCCGAATGGCCAGATTGTGCAGCATGCAGCACGCCACCACTATCCGGCACACCTTCTGTGGGGAGTACGCCAGCGCACCCTCGGTGCGGTCCAGGCACCTGAACCTGGACTTGAGGAGGCCAAAGGTACGCTCGACCACACGTCTGGTCCTCCCATGTGCCTCATTGTAGCGATCGTCTGCTGGGGTGCGAGGATTCCTCAATGGACTGAGCAGCCATGCCCCATTCGGGTACGCAGAGTCACCTGGGTGTGAGGGACACAGAGAACCGTTGCAATTCCAACTGGACAGGGGACAGCATCGCACAACCAGCACGCTACACCACTCCACATACTCACCGACAATACAGGCACGATCCTGTTGCATATTGGACATCAGTCGTGGCAAGATGCTGTTGCGCATTATGTGTGCGTCATGGGCCGAGCCTGGGAACTTTGCACACACGTGGGTGATCACCATGTCCGCAAGGCACACCACTTGCACATTCAGGGAGTGCGTGTGCTTCCTGTTGCGGTACAGGTGCTCAGTGGCCTGTGGTGGAACAAGGCCGACATGTGTGCAGTCAATGGCTCCAACGACGTGTGGGATTCTGCCAAGGGCATAGAATGCACCCTTCACTGCCGCCAATTCACGAGCCCTGGGGAAGCGGATGTACCTGTTTCGGTACAGCATCATGGCTGCCAGTACATCCCTCAGCACCTTGCTGAACATGGGCTGGGACATCCCTCCTCCAATGCCCACTGTGTGCTGGAATGACCCAGTGGCGAAGAAATGCATGGCGGCCATCACCTTAGCCGTGGGGGTGACAGCAGTCGGATACACCCTGCGGGGACGGAGATGGGGTTCTAACATGGCACACAGTCGATGCAGGGTTGGCCTGTCCAGCCGAAACTTCCTAATAACCTCTGTATCGTCCATGTCCGCCAGCAATTGGTATGGGCGGTCAATGTTCGGTCTCCGCCTAGGGACAATGGCAGAGGACACATGTCAAAGCAACACGACACATAGCAATTTCGCATACACATCACTGACATGACTGAGCAAGCACATGAGCCACAGCCCAGCTGTCAAGCTGGGACGGCACGGCCACAATACACTTACACAGGTCTCCCAACAATGGCAATGGCTAGTGATACAAACCACTGCCATGTGCATGCACATGGGGATCTAGGCCCCAATGACTTGCGGGGCGTGCTGATGGGGACTGACTGCATATCCGTCAAGCGGCAACGCCACGGCAACATGAATGTCTGCTGAGCATGGAACTGCTTCCGCGGCTGGATGAGTATGGCACACGACGACGACGATGTGGGCACAGGCTGAGCGGCCAAAACAAGTGGGACCTGTGGCACGAGGGGATATGAGACAGTAGTAGGTGTCAGCACTGCACCCTATGTACAGCACTGTACGGATCACACCTCCCGAAACATTGACAGGTGTCCACATTGACAGCCCCATGCCAAGACGGCTGTGTGCTTGCAGTCACACGTCACAGGTGAGAGGTTACATTGCACGTGCCAGATGGCAGACGTACATAGTGGGAGCTGGCATGTGTGTGCATGTGTCTCCTGTTCAGGATCCACCAGATGGGCGCTGACTCTGTACTGACCATTGGACACAGCATGTTCCGTGGAAGGCTTGTGTGTGTGGGATGGTGGCACTGGATGTGCCTCCGTTGGGTGGGGGCCATGCACAGGGCGGGTACGTCGATGATTGCGCATTGTTGGTCACGGTGGGTGCACCAACTAAGATGTGTTGCCCTGTGTTCAATTCCTATGTCCGCATGATGATGGACTGTAGATGTGGGCAGACTACACATTGGTCGATGTGCTGTCTATATGCATGTGCCTTCACACCAGGCACAGCTGCCCCTGCACATGTGACCCCTGCTGGACTCGCTGCTGGGTCTGTGGAGCTGATGCACCTTCTGCGCGTGGGGCGGACAGCTCTCCTCACTTCCCTCATTGCGCATGTCATGACTTTGCCGCAGGTGACATGGATCATGGAGGGCCCACATGTACGCGTGGGTAGGCTACACATGATTGTACACTGGTTGCCACCCCCAGTCAGTGTTTCGAATGGGAAGGTTGTCGTGCTGGTGGTATGTTCGATGTGGCGGATGGGCGGGCCTAGGTGCGGGCTTACATTCCGGACATGGGGGTAGTTGGATTGGCGACTAGTTGCAGTACACACGGGACACGTCTCTTCCTTTCCACATCTGGGTCATCCCTTGTACTAACTGACAGTAATACAGTCATCTTCGCCCCAGCCCTCATGTCCTCCCCTCGCTCCCCCAATATGCATGCTCACCTGCGAGGCTAGCGCTTGCACAGGCAGCCCCAAGCTCGCACCAGAGAGGGCAAGGAGTGTATGTGTGGGTCCAGTTGCACGAGTGGGCTGTCTCAGGGTATGATGTGTTGCGGGACGCCGTCCACCTGCGTGGTGCCCCAAATGGTGACCCGGCCTGCATGGACTATGCATCACAGTCTTCGCCTTCCGGATCCGCCACCTGCGACACCCAGTGGCTGTGGCTGCCCTTGCGGCCATGCCGCGTCCGTCTGTGACTGATGGCCCACACATTCACTCTTTGGCCTCTCTGGGGAGGGCTCGGGGTGGTGGCGCACGCGCTTGCACTTAGTCGCAATGGCATGTGGCGTGGTTGGTATGATGGGCAATGGATGGGATGGTGCGAGCCACCTCCCGTGACGTCAGTGCTGCTCGTGCTGTGGTGCGTCCCCCTACACTTCCATTTGACTTGTGCCATGCTAGACGTTGAGGTTCTATTGCCTGCGTGATATGACCAGGAGGAGCGCGAGGAGACCTCTCACACACCATGCTCCACTGCCATCCCGTGCCCTGTATCGCCTGTGCGGATTGACTATGTTGGGGTTACACCTGGTCGACTGGGGCTGTGTGTGCCTTGTCAAGGGGCATGGTGGGCGCACAACAGGATCCAGCTTGTCCACAGAGGGTGGGCTGAGGTGCGCCTGGTACCGCTTTGTACGTGTGCCCGGCTGCTGTGCACACACGTGTTCACTCCCCCGACAGGTGTCCTCTCACAATGCCCAGGGAAGCGGTGGTGTACTGTTCATGACCCCTCCCAACACGTCGTGCTCCAACTTGGCATGTGCGCATCTACCCGTCGCACCCACCCACCTGAGCACTGCGTCCATACGACTTCACACGACACATGTGTGTCTTCCACAGTAGTGCTACTCATTTGCGTTGACATCCAATACCAGTGGACTACATGGTCATGTCACGACTGCCGTGTACTTCACATACTCTCATCCTCTCTCATTCGTACTTGTGAAATGAGTCAGCGGAGACAGTTTTGGTTTCAAACATTATATTGAGTCTTCTGTCCTCTGTGATGCAGTATAGTGGACACTACTGGCAGCGGAATACATGTTGAGGATATACTGAGCATGATTGCAAATGGGATAGGGTGTGGGGTTACATGTGATTGGCTGTTGCATGTGGGATGTGGGCTTCAGAGTGACATCTGCTTGGCCAAGGCTGTGCTAATGTACATTTACGTATTGCTGCGGAGCTGCGGACTTTGACACAGACGGTATACATGTAGCCTACCAGACCGCTTGGCATCATGGGCACAGTCCATCTCAGTTCCATGTGACAGGTTTGCTGCCGTTGTTCCTCATGCATGCGTGCATGTGAGATGACATCAGGGCATGTGCTTGCGTGCATGCAGCGGCGTGCCACTTGTTGTTGCACTGTGGTGGTTACTGGACATGTCACAGTCACTGGGGTCGTGTTGTTGTTGTATGCACTTGTCGTCCATGCAAAGGTCCTGGTATGGGATTCCCGGGGCGGGGGTGGGAGTGGTGCAGCACCCACAGACTCCAGGCGACCTATTCATGTCCACTGAGCGGTGTGTGTGTCCATGTGCGCTGGATCCATGTCGTGTCCTGGTTGTTCGTGCAGTTCCGTCCATGTGGGTGCGATACACAGAGCCCATGCCACTGCCTCCCACGATGCATGCGGTGTTCCTGGATGTGATGGGGAACAGTGTGCATGTCCCGGTCATATCCGATGTCATGGCGATGTCGTTGATGGTGTGGTTACAGTTGCCGGTCGTTTGGTATGGCTGTTGTGGTGGTGACTGGCCAGTCCGTGCGGAAGCTAAGCATGGGTGCGGGGTTGGACATCATAGGTCACTCGGGGAACCTGCGTTGTGGTCCGACGAATTTACAGGTTGTCAGGTATGCGATGCCGTCCAGCAGGGCTTCCATGTCATTGGTGGTGTACATGTTTGCCAGCCAATGTAGCGGATGGTGGCTGTCAAGGTGTTGTTC